>SJYV01051817.1:1152054-1198557 GCA_006410875.1 Neotragus pygmaeus
TCTGTGTCTGTGTGTGTCTGTGCCTCGGGGGCATGAGAGATCTTAGTTCTTCAACCAGGGATTGAACCTGTGCCCCAGGCAACGCAACTGCGGAGTCCTAGCCACTGGACTGTCGTGGAAGAACCTAAACATCTGTTTTTGTGTGAGGCACTGTACTCTGTTTTGTGGGGAATTCAAAGTGAAATTAGATGAAACTTATCATCCAGTATGGAAGATGTTACTTGAGAAGAAACAAATATATTGCAGCATAGAAAGAGATGAGGAGCAAAGGAATAGGTTAAAGTATTATTCAAATTCTGAAGAGAGAGTGGTTGTTCGTAGCTGCAAAACTAGAGTAGTTTTTCCATTTTGTGAATGCTAAGAGTAGATTGGTGTGCTCAGAGACAGATCAGGGGAAGAAGGCATGGAGGGGATGTGGCATTCCCAGCAAGAAGAACCTCCACAAGCAACTGAGATTTTTTTTAAAGACGTAAATTCAGAGAAGTGGCAAGTTTGTTTTCTGTATCATGATAGCATGTGTGTGTGTTCATTTACTCAGTCGTGTCCAACTCTTTATGACCCCATGGACTGTGGCCCGCCAGGCTCCTCTGTCTGTGGGATTTCTCAGGCAAGAATACAGGAGTGGTTTGACATTTTGTTCTCCAGGGGATCTTGCCAACCCAGGGGTTGAAAACTGTGTCTTTTGAGTCTCCTTTCATTGGCAGGTGGATCCTTTACCACTGAGCCACTTAGGAAGCCTGATAGTGGTTTAAAGATTGGGGATATGATTCTCTTTATTCTAACACACATCCATCTGTTAGTAGGTTTTCACATTCCTTGATGCATCATTTGGTACCCTGATTTTTCCAACATGCTTGTTAAAGGGAAAGAATGGGTTGATAATTTCCAGTTTTGAGATGTTGCCCCATGGAAGTAAAGACTCTTATTAGAGAAAAATGATTGTTTAACTCTACCACCTTTTACACAATGGTTGATACAAAATCCCAGAAGTTAAATGAGCTGCCTCAGGTCTGCTTTGTATCAGAAGCAGGATGAATGACAGCTTTCGTAACTGCTGTTGTAGGGCTGTTTCTGTTTTATTATGCTGTTCACATGCAGTTTTAAATTTGTATTTTTAAGTTGAATGATCTAGAGATACTGGAAGAAAGGTTTATGATTGGTTAGAATGTGTGTGTAAAATTGTGTGCTCTGTAAAAATCAGTGCCCAAGTCCCCATGTCCTCTATAGCAACTTTCTCATCCTTAGCAGTTTCCTGTGGGTTAACCTGGAAAATTAAGTTAACTGGAACATATATGTAATAAATGGAAGATGCCTCGCACAGAGGAAAAAGTTGTTAGACATTTGTTGCTGAAAAGTATTCTGACTTTTCAAAAATGTTACTTGGGTAAGTTTGGATTTCTAGTTGAAAAAGGAATATGGTTCCTTTAAGACAAAATGCTCTGTGTGGAAGAGCAGAAATATTTTCTGTGTGGGGATTGCCATGGAAACAAGGCAGTGTAAATTTATTCCCGCCATACACAGTATTCACAGTGATTATTGCTCATGAGGGGAAGAGCCAGTTACCCCTACTGATTAGAAGAGCATCTTCTTACTTCACAGTAGTAAATGTGTTCATTCACTTCACGTTTTCTGCTTATGAAAGGAAAGACTAGAGGAATGAGTTTTAGAATCCAGATTGCTAATAAGTACTAGTCAGGGAACTTAATACCTTTGGTGTTATTAGTTTGCAAGCTATAGAATCTCCTTCTATAAAAGTCAGCCCCCAGCAGGTGTAGAATGCCATTACAAGTGTGCCAGGAAAACTGACTAGATACTGAGTCAGGGGTTTTACTTTTATGTTAAGGAATGCAGGTTAAGTTAAAGGATCAGCTGTTAGCTCATAAAAAGAAAGTTAGTATTACGGAGCCAGGCTCTGTCCTGTCCTGGTTCCTGACTTAATCTTCACAACATCCCCAAGAGATTGAAATTATTATTACATAGCAGCCAAGGAAATAGAAACACAGATAGGTTAAGTAACCAACTTGCCCCATATCAAAAAGCTAGTAAGTACCTATGCATTGGGAAATGCTTGTAATTTTTATATGAAATTTCCTGCCATTTTTTTTTTTTAAAGCAGAAAAGGAACACTATTTGAGGTATATGTTTTGTGAGTTAGGTATTCAGAGCAAGCAGGATAGTTACAAAAATTCGTGGGTTTTTAAAACTAAAACTTAAGTATTAAAGCCAAAGAATCAGTAGATGGTTTTGTGTTTTACTTTTCCTGTTTAATTAAATAAACACTGTAAGTTTTATTCCCGATTTCAGAATTCCCAGCGTCTTGAAGATAGGTACCGCAGCCACAGTGTCTTTGGTACGGGCAAGGGGCACACGGAGAATTGGTGGAAGGCTCTTTCCCGTCAGCTCATCATTGAGGGATTCTTGGCAGAAGTTCCTGGGCATAGCAAATATGTAAAGATTTGCACCCTTACAGAAAAGGTAAACCATGCAGAAGTCTGCCTGTTTGATTTCATATTCTCACTGTGCATTAAAAAGAGTCTTCTTGTGTTCAATAGGGTAGAAACTGGTTTGCTAAAGCCAAAACAGAATCTCCTCAGAGGCTTTTCCTTCAAGCCAATGAACAATTGTGTCCAAGGACATTTCTACCAAGGTTCATTTTTCACTTTTTCTTTTAAACTTTCAGGTTTTTATGGTTCATTTTATGCCAATTTGCAGGCACCACATGGGGTAAAATGAATAAAGAGAATCATTTTTGCATCCCTCTTTCAGTCAGTTTGGAGGTGGCCGTCAGTAGGGAGAATCACTCATGGAACACTCAGAAGGTGTTCTTAGTGTACAGGAAGTAGTTGACTCTAGTATTTAGAAAGCTGCTTTCCTACTGATTAAAGAAGTATATAGCAAAGGGAACTATATTTGATATCTTGTAATAAACTGTAATGGTAAAGAATCAGGAAAGAAAAAGAATGTAGACATATATATATATATATATATATATATGTCTAACAGAATCACTTCACTTTACACCTGAAACTAACACAGTCTGGTAAATCAACAGTAATTAAAAATAAATAAAATAAAGAAACAGCATTGAGATCAATACGAAAGAATCCATATCCCTTATTGCCTTCTTCTATATAGAAGATGGGAAAGGAATACATGTGTTGTTGGCTACTTACTTTTATACATTATTTATACATTTTTATAATTTTTATACATTATTGATCATACTTTTATACATTATTGATCATTTTTCAGTTTTTTTCTTTTTTTAAAGAAATGAGATATAATTGACATATAACACTGTGTGAGTTTGAGGTGTATAAGTATTGGTTTGATACATTTACAAATTACACTATGATTATGGCAGTAGTACAAAACTCACTTGAATATAAATTTTCTGTGTAGAGAGCAAGTAAGATTTAGTCTCTTAGTGACTCTGAAGTTTATAATACAGTATTACTGACTAATCACAATGTAATACATTAGATTATCAGTTTTACTTTTAAAACTTAAAAAATTTAAAAAGCTTAAGCTCTCTTGGGGTAGCGGGGAATTGATTTAAAGAAATCATCAGTCCTAAAAGAGTAATATAATCTCATCTGCCTCTCTAAGAGTAGAGGTGATGATTCATGTATTAAATAATTACATTTTAACATTTGAGAAAATTTTATTACTTTTCAGTTCTAAAGCTGTATCTTCAGGCACTGAGGAACATGTCTCTGATCAAGGACCAATTGAATTAACTTCAGAGAAGGTTTGTTTTTGTTAAAGAGATGGTTCTTATTTATTTCATTCTTCACTGGTGCAATTTCTATTTTAATTTTTATTTCCATTTTATTTCCACTCAAAGAGGAAAATGCCATATATAGCAAGACATAAAATTTGGAGAGAGAAATTATGTGAACAGAATAAAATATGCAATATATGATTTCTGGGATTAATAGAACAGTTAAAAGTATTTGAGCAAGTAACTTTCTTTTTGTTTTACGCCTACTTCATGACTCATTTGGTTTGGAGTCTTTTTTTTCTTAACAATGATGATACTATTAGTTGATGGAAAAACAAGCTTGATTCCTGAATGTTCTCATTAAAGTTACACACACACACATTTTCTTGCTTTGTTTTGGATCTTAGGTAACTATTACAGATTAAATATTTATCCACAGGCAGACTTCCACTAATTAGAATACTAGGGTGATGGGGTGATGGACAGATGAATTAAATTTTCTGGTGAATTTTTTCTGCTTTCTTAAAGTATGCAGAATGTAATTAGATCATTTTTATGACTTTGGCTCTTTCTATGTCTCTAAGAATTCTTCAGATCACATATTCTCTAGATTTGGAAGGAATGGGATATTACACTGTATTTCCAACTGCCTTTAGAATATTAGAAATTGATAATTCATGAGCTTATTTTCAGCTGATTTCGTTGATGAGGTGTTTAGTCAGAGGAAAAATTATCATTGTAATATTTTGTATTTTATTTTCTGCATATTTAAAAGATTTTTGAAACCTTTCTCTTTTTTTTAATGGATCTTTATATGTTTAAAAGCAGTTTAACTTGGATCAGATGTATTCTTACAAAGCACATGACAAAATTTCTTCTTGGAGTAACAGTCCTAAAAACAGGTACAGAATTCACATTTTTATTCTCTATAATCACTGTTAGCACTTTTTCTCTTTCATTTTGAGAGAGAAGGCTCTATCAGATGTTGGGTTATTTCACTGGCAGAAGGAAGTTTAAACATAAGCCTTCAGTAATACAATTATTAAGGCAGACGTATAAAATTATGGTTTTAATATTAAGACCTAACACTTCTAGGTATTATTGTTTGCCAGGCTTGTGCTAAATGCTAGTCTTTATATAAGTAATAGCTCATTTAATGCCTTTAACAACCTATCAATTAGCTACTATTATTTGTCCCCATTTTACTGTTGAAGAGACTTAAGGGTTAAGTTAACTAACTTGTCAGCAGCATAAATTAATAACAGAGGTGACTTTCAAATCTATATTTGTTAACCTTTAGCATCTATATACTATTTAATTATAATTTGTATGAAATATATATATTCCCATTTCATTTTCAAGAAAGAGATCTTATGGCAACATACAATTGTGGATATTAAGGTGATACACCTATTGTGCTTTCAAGCTTAATATTTGTCTTTCTGACTTAATAAAAGTATGGAGAATGTACCAAATTATAAAAGGTCTGAAAATAGAGAATTTAAAAACTTGTGAGGACATATGCACCAGTTAAGTGGACTAGATTTGCATACATATTAAGTGAAAGAAAATGGTTTGTTCTCCAAATAGTGTGCTCACTTCAATAACATTGCTTTGGAGCGTATAGGAACATTTACTATATATAATACCAGTCTTCCACACCAAATGATTTCTTTTTGATTGGATATATGTCATATGTGCTTACTGTGTTTCATGTAAGCAGAAGGTTTAAGGAGTGTGCAAAACTATAAACCCATTCAATATGCTGAAGCATTTCTTTACTTAAACATTCCCTGTGACTTCTTCTTGGCACCACGGACTGCCTAAGGCACTGGGATTGAGTGGAGATTAACAGAGACATAGTCGCTGGCCCTCTCAGAGTTTGTGTTCTAGTGGGATGTACAGATGAGAGAACAGAAAATTACAATCCAGGGCTGTGGCACTTTGGAAACACACTTGGAAGTGACACTTGAGGCTTCAGTAGAAGTTAGGTGGAATGAGGACATGCTCTCTAAGCAGTGGAATGGCCCACACACTAAAACCTGAAAGCAGGAGAGGAAGACGTGATTGAGGAGCTCGGCAGTTTGCTGGCAGTTCCCTGGGAAAGGGAGGCAAGGGAGTGGTGACATTTAAGACTGGAGAGTTGAACAGCGTCTCGAGTATCTGGTGGGCTTCCCAGGTGGCACAGTGGTGAAAATATCTGCCTGCCTATCAGGAGACACGGGCTCAATCCCTGGGTCGGGAAGATCCCCTGGAGAGGGAAATGGCAACCTCCTCCAGTATTTTTGCCTGGAAAAGCCCTGGTAGGCTACAGTCAATGGGGTGGCATAGATTTGGACACAGCTGAGCGCCTAAACAACAACAACAATAACAAGAATATCCAGTTCCTTTCAAGCACTCCATTCGATCATAAAGGCAGTTGGAGCCAAGGAAGGGTTTTAAGCAGGACAGTGACATAATCAAATTTATGACTGAGAACAGGTGTTGACAAACATTTTCTATGAAGGATCAGATAAGAAGTATTTTAGGGTTTGAGGGCCAGGTGGTCTTCCCTGGTAGCTCAGCTGGTAAAGAATTTGCCTGCAATGCAAGAGACCCTGGTTTGATTCCTGAGTCGGGAAGAGCCCCTGGAGAAGGGATAGGCTACCCACTCCAGTATTCTTGGGCTTCCCTGATAGCTCGGCTGGTAAAGAATCTCCCGGCAATGTGGGAGACCTGGATTCGATCCCTGCATTGGGAAGATCCCCTGGAGAAGGGAAAGGCTACCTACTCCAGTATTCCGGCCTAGAGAATTCCATGGACTGTATAGTGCGTGGGGTCACAAAGAGTCGGACACGATTGAGTGACTTTAACTTTCACTTGGTCTCCGTCTCAACAACTTTGCCATTACGGCCTCAAAGCAGCCATAGATGATATGAAAATGAATGAGCAGGGCCCTTTTCCAATAAAACTTTATTTAGGGACACTGAAATTTGAATTTCATTTAATTTTCACGTCACAAAATGTTCTTCTTTTGATTTTTTCTTTAACCTTTAAAAAAATGTACAGAAGCCATTCTTAGCTACAGTCTTTGTCAGAAAAGACAGATTTGGCCTGAGCACCCTAGCGTGTGGACCTGTGGTTGATGACTCTGGCTGTGGAGGGTATGGATTGCAGGAGGAGGAGCATTGTAGAGGCAAGCAGAAAGGCTGTTGGTGTGCCGTTTGCAGGAGGTGATGGTAGATTAGTCAAGGGAAGTGGCAGTAGGTGTGGAGAGAAGAGATTTGTGAGATATTTAGGAGATGGAATTGTTAGGACTCAGCGACTGAAAAGATATGGGTTGATAAAAATGGAGGACTTGACTGTGACGCTTGGATTTCTGTCTTTGAGAGTAGGCTAAGTGCTACCATTTCCTTCACTGAGCCGTGTAAGAGGAAGCCCTTCATGTAACATAAAGGGTTGTATCTTAGGGGATGAGGTTAACTTCGGAGTTTTAGTGATAGACAAACCCAACTTTGAGATACCTGTGGAGTGGTCCGTCCGGTAGTTAATTTTAATGGATAGGCTTAGTGTACAGAATAACTATTACTTTAAATTTCATTTGAATTTTCATTAAAATAATACATGTGAATATTTAAAAAGTCAGTTGGCACTTAAAGACATATAACAAAGCATAAGGTCACACCCTTCTCAAACCCATGTTCTGTTTTATAGAAGCAATTGGCCTCCATATTTCTTTTTTTTTTTAAATGCCTTTTCAACATATATTTTATTTTTATTGTACATTTCTCTTTGAAAGGCTGAAAAAGTAGGGAAAAGGCTAAGAGAGGGGGCTATTGTTTTCAGTCACTCATCTTTGCTTTTTTATAAAATGGATGTATTGTTGATTTACAATATAATTTGGAGAATTCCATGGACTGTATAGTCCACGGGGTCCCCAAAGAGTTGGATACGGCTGAGCGACTTTCACTTTCACTTCCTTCAGGTGTACAGCATAGTGATTCTATATTTTTACTGATTATACTCCATTAAAGTTATTACAAGATAATGGCTACAATTCCTGTGCTTTACAATATATCCTTGTTGCTTACTTATTTTTAAACATAGTAGTTTGTAACTTTTAATCCCATTCCCCTAAATTAGCCCCTCCCCGCCTCCCTCTTCCCTTTGGTATAAAACCTGTGACTTTTCCATATACATTCATTTTGTTATTTTTTAGATTCCACATATAAGTGATATCATGGCTTCCCAGGTGGCACTAGTGGTAAAGAACCCACCTGCCAATGCATGGGATGTAAGAGACATGGGTTCGATTTCTGGGTTGGGAAGATCCCCTGGAGGAGAAAATGGCAACCCACTCCAGAGAATCCCGTGAACAGAGGAGCCTGGCAAGCTTAGCACATAAGTGATATTATCCAGTATTTGTCTTTCTCTTCCTGACTTACTTCACTACAGATAATATTCTCTAGGTCCATCCATGTTGTTGCAGTTAGCAGAATTTCCTTCTTTTTATGGCTGAGTAATAGTCCATTGTATATCTGCACACCACATCTTTTTTATCCATTCATCTGTTGATGAGCACTTGGGTTGCTTCCATATCTTGGCTGTTATAAATAGTGAACACTGGCATGTATGTATCTTCGAATTAGTGTATTTGCTTTTTTCTGGCTGTGTACCTAGTTGTGGAATTGCTGGATCATATGGCAACTCTAATTTTAGTTTTTTGAGTGACCTCCATACTGTTTTCTGTAGTGGCTGCACCAGTTTACATTCTCACCAGCATGTACAAGGATTTCCTTTCCTCTGCATCCTCTTCAACATGTGTTATTTATAGACTTTTGATGATAGCCATTCTGACAGGTGTGAGGTTGCCTGCATATTTCTGACATGCTTAGATTACTGTTTTTTGACTTAATTAATTTTAGAAAATTTCTGTTTATATTCTGTAATGGTAAACTAAAGGCTTGTTTCCTGTATCCGCTTCCCTCATTTCCTTACTTTCAATCCCTTTGCTTCCCTGGAACAAAATTATATTTCAAGTTTTGGTCATATAAATAACTTGTTTTTATTATATATGCTCAAATACTGTATAGTAAGGCAAACTGTGTTATTATGACGACTGCTCCCTTAATTATCTTTTTTGTTTTCTTGATTTTTAATATTCCTATTACTAATTTTTAATTTCTCCTATTTTCAACCTGTTTTCATTTGTTTATTTTCTTGGAGAGTTTCTTGCCTTTGTATCCCTTCCCATCTAATGAGAAGCTTCTCTGTTGGGTCATTTGGTAAAGAATCTGCCTGCAGTATGGAGGACATGGGTTTGATCCCTGGGTTGGGAAGATCCCCTGGAGAAAGGAAAGGCTGCCCATTCCAGTATTCTTGCCTTTGGAGAATTCCATGGACAAAGGAGCCTGGTGGACTACAGCCCATGGGCTCATAAAGAGTCAGACACGACTGAGCAACTAACACATCTAGTGAGATTTTAGTTTTAGTTATCAAAATTTTAATTTCTAAGAACTATTTCTCGTCCTCTGTCTTGTCGAACCATGTATAGCAGTCTTTTCTTGATTCGTGGGTATAGGATCTTCAGTTACCTCTTTGATGATATTCATCATATAGTTTGAATTTTCTTCTGTGCACTTTCTTTTTCTAATTTTATTAATTTTTGGCTGTGCTAGGTCTTTGTTGCTGCAGAGGCTTTTCTCTTCCTGCGGCGAGTGGGGGCTCCTCTCTAGTTGTGGTGTGCGAGCTTCTCGTTGCACAGCACGGGCTCTACACTGGAGCACAGGCCCCGTAGTTGTGGCACATGGGCTTAGTTTCTCCACGTCATGGCAGATCTCAGACCAGGGATCAAACCCATGACACCCGCCTTGGCAGGCAGATTCTTTACCGCTGAGCCACCAGGGAAGCCCTTTTGTACACTTATAATAGCATTCATAGGGAAAATGTTTTCTATCAAACATTTTCCACATGTATTTCTGCTTCAGGGGTATATTAGCCAGACTTTTGCAAGTATATATGATAATAAAATTTTTCTGAGAACTATTTTAAAGTAACAGTTTGCAAATAGTCCATTAGTATAAAGATTTCCATAACTACTAAGATAAAAGTAAATATATTAATTCAAACAAATTTATAATTGTCTTGAGTAATCTGATATGACTAATTCTTTGAACTGGAGTTGTCTTTCTTCATGTTCAAATCTGTTTTAGTGATAGGATCTGATAATTATAAAATTGAAGTGTTTACTCTGTAGATGTTGAGCCCTTGCAACTGGGAAATTTGTAAACATTTCTTAAATATCAAGCATGTTCTTCGCTTTCACCCCTAAAAGGAGAAATTGATTTAACTTTGACATCTTTTACATATGTTATTCTATACAATTTCATTTTTATAACTTTTCCTCTTTATAATTGACATCTTTTACATGTGCTGTTCTATACAACTTCATTTTTATAACTTTTCCTCTTTATAAGTAATTTATCAGTGATAAATGCCTCTTGTAGAAGTTGGTGTTCCATCTAATGTGCTGCCTAACACCTTTCATATATTTGCTAATTGGGTGTTTTGAAGTCTTCTTTTAAAGAGTCAAAGGCAAAATTACACCTTCTGGCTTATTTTTGTTAGTTTGATTTTGAAGAAAATTGTCAATAATTAAATCCATGCTAATTTTCCTCAGCAACCAAAAATTATTATAAAT
Organism: Neotragus pygmaeus; assembly: GCA_006410875.1. Lineage (NCBI taxonomy): Eukaryota > Metazoa > Chordata > Mammalia > Artiodactyla > Bovidae > Neotragus > Neotragus pygmaeus. Next base: position 1,162,458 of record SJYV01051817.1, read on the forward strand.
TTATAAATTATTAACAGTGCTATCACAAGAAGGATTATAGATTGTATTCCTCTTGGTTTAAAAACATCTTATTTTACTTCGGTGTAGATAAGGAGTATTTTCTTTCAAAGAATTTGATTAAGGAGGAGGAGGCAAATGCTATTCTTAATTATACCAATTTTGTGATGAACTCAGATTACAGTTTTAACTTTACCTTTATAATGTATGTATTTGATCCAAAATGTTTAAAATCTAGGCTGTCATTTAAGTAACAGTCACCTTACTGGTATTACGACATACAAGTGTTAATATTGATTTGGAAAGATATTCTCATTTGGAAGGCAAAATAGAAAGTGAACTTGGAGAAAGAAAACCTTTTGTTATTAATTTTCTTTTCATTGTTTTAGCACCATAGTGTCATCACCAGGAAAATATTACAAGTCCTCAGAACCTGTTGTTTCCACTCAAGAGCAGGAGACTCAGGTATGACTTGTGTAGAGAAGCAGTTGGTTTTTGAGAAGATAGTTATGAATCTAAGCATGCTTAAAATCGTCTTGCCAGTATTTTAAAAATTGTTCTTTAACAAAGAGGCTAAGATACAGTTCAGTTTATTTTTTCATCCTAGGAGGAAATGTAATATCTGAAACTCTGAAATACAGGACTGGATATTTCTAAGCACATTTAAACAGATATTGTTTATTTTCTTTTTGTTCAGACTGCATTATATGGCGAATTGGTAGCAGCTAGGCAGAAACATGCCAATACAATGGATGTTCCTCCGGCTATTCTGGCAACAAATAAAATATTGGTGGATATGGCCAAAATCAGGTAAACTATTTACATATTTTAACTTATTTTCTTCTAACATAATAGATTTGTAAAATATATCATTAAGTGATATCATGACTATGGCTCCAGCAGTCACACCTGAGAATTGGTTCTCAAATCTCCCGTGTTGATGCCAGTGGTCTCTTCACTGAGCTTTAGTCCTACATTTCTACATGAAACCAGCTGTTTTCAGCAGTCAGATACAGGATATGTTATAGAATCTTAACACATTACCCACCAACCCCCCGTATGTATGTGCATTTCATGCAAATACCAGAACTCTACTTTCTGAATTCCGTAATTTTGTTAGTCATACTATTATGTTCCTCATCACGCCTCTTTAATACCTCTGATATTACTTTTACTCTTCTAATATATAGCCCCGTCTTTTATTATATAGTATTTAGACTTTTTTGTTTAATTGTTCCTTGTGTAATCCATTGATGCCTTTCTTCATTTTTTTCAGTGACAGCATGGTAGTTCACACCATTACCCTTGAACTATTACAAAAGCCTCTAATTAGTTTCTCTTTCATCAGTCTCTCTCTTTCTCTATCTCATCTGATATATGAATAATAAATTAATCTTTCTTTACCATGCTTTACTTTTGTTTAACTAGTTTCTGAGTCTTAACTTAAAAGAAAGTGAAAGTGAAGTCGCTCAGTCGTGTCTGACTCTTTGCGATCCCATGGACTGTAGCCTACCAGGATCCTCTGTCCATGGGATTTTCTAGGCAAGAATACTGGAGTGGGTTGCCATTCCCTTCTCCAGGAGGTCTTCCCGACCCAGGGATCGAACCCAGGTCTCCCACATTGCAGGCATACTCTTTACCATCTGAGCCACCAGGGGAATTTAATATAATTTCAACAAATCACTTACAGCTTAAAAGATTATCTGCCCAATTTACAGATTTAGGATTCAATTCAGTTCAGTTGCTCAGTCATATCTGACTCTTTGTGACCCTATGAATTGCAGCACGCCAGGCCTCCCTGTCCATCACCAACTCCCAGAGTTCACTCAGACTCACATCCATCGAGTCCGTGATACCATCCAGCCATCTCATCCTCTGTCGTCCCCTTCTGCTCCTGCCCCCAATCCCTCCCAGCATCCGGGTCTTTTCCAGTGAGTCAACTCTTGACATGAGGAGGCTAAAGTACTGGAGTTTCAGCTTTAGCATCATTCCTTCCAAAGAAATCCCAGGGCTGATCNTTGTTGACAAAGTAATGTCTCTGCTTTTTAATATGCTGCCTAGGTTAGTCATAACTTTCCTTCCAAGGAGTAAGTGTCTTTTAATTTCATGGCTGAAATCACAATCTGCAGTGATTTTGGAGCCCAGACAAATAAAGTCAGCCACTGTTTCCCCATCTCTTTCCCATGAAGTGATGGGACCAGATACCATGATCTTTGTTTTCTGAATGTTGAGTTTTAAGCCAAATTTTTCACTCTCCTCTTTCACTTTCATCAAGAGGCTTTTTAGTTCTTCTTCACTTTCTGTCATAAGGATGGTATCATCTGCATATCTGAGGTTATTGATAAAAATGTAAAACAAATAAATGTTAATAAACAGTAAACACATACATACAAGTATTATCACAAAGCATTCTTGCTTGCTTATTTACTGTAGTTCTAGCTCTTATACAGACTTCTGCAGATGTAATTGTATTGTGATTTGAGTAAATGAAAAGTATTCCTCAGTAGAATGGTTGGAAGAACGTGAGTTATCTTATTGGCAATATCAATATTCAGTAGTTACTCCTTAGCATGTAGTCCGTTATCCCATGCCACTTCTCTTGTGCAATGGGTGGATCAGTTGCCAATGAATTGTAACTATGTTTTTGAGAATGCCAAACCAGTATTTTTCCTTTGTGGAAAAAGTGGCAGTTAGAGGTTACTTCTTTTGAATTTGAGGTTAAAGAAACAATAGTGTTATGGTCTATTTTATTAAACTTGGCAGAGTATTCGTTTAGCATCATAAAAGTTTTGTACATAAGGGAGTTTATAATTTTACCTTTTCAAGATTTAAACTTATTTGCTGCTGCTGCTGCTAAGTCACTTCAGTTGTGTCCGAATCTGTGCGACCCTATAGACGGCAGCTCACCAGGCTCCCTTGTCCCTGTGATTAACTTATTTACTTTTCATTATTTTTTTTCCTCCTCAAATGAAAGCCTTAAAATATTTTTACTTCATCCATCCTACCTTTTAACTCTCCTTCCTCCTCTCCCATATAGGCACATTCTTGTGTTTGCTGTGGTTGTTTATAATTTTAAATTCCAACTTTTTATAGTAGTTTTATTTCATATGTTTCTATTTAAATTTATTTTTATAAATTCTCACATGTATTACCATCAAGACTCGTTACTCACCAATGCTTTTTTTAATCCTTATGTTCTCATGCTTGAATATCTCAATTCTGATTCAAATCTCTATAGATACAGCATTTTATCACTGTCTTCTCAGATAGGATGCCATCTAAGTATCCTTGAATGTCAGAATGATATTTCTAACTGGATGAATCCTTTCAGATCATATCTGTAGATAGTGTTTGGCTCCTTTCGAGTTAAATATGTTGAAGTTGAGAAGCTTCAAGTTAATGTGATTCTTAGTTATCCTTTCCATCTGCTAATTTTTGAATTTCTCTTTGATTTCAGGAACTTTACTAGGTCCTATGAGTCTATCATTTTTTCATTAATGATTACTAGGAGTCCAATATCTTTTTCAATATGAAAGCTTAAATATTTTCTAGTCATTATTCTAAAAGCTATTGCATTTCTTCATTCAGGTGCTTTTTTCCTTTTGTCATTANGGTAGTCTGAGCATTCTTTGGCATTACCTTTCTTAGGGATTGGAATGAAAACTGACCTTTTCCAGTCCTGTGGCCACTGCTGAGTTTTCCAAATTTGCTGGCATATTGAGTGCAGCACTTTCACAGCATCATCAGGATTTGAAATAGCTCCACTGGAATTCCATCACCTCCACTAGCTTTGTTCGTAGTGATGCTTTCTAAGGCCCACTTGACTTCACATTCCAGGATGTCTGGCTCTAGGTGAGTGATCACACCATCGTGATTATCTGGGTCATGAAGATGTTTTTTGTTCAGTTCTTCTGTGTATTCTTGCCACCTCTTCTTAATAGCTTCTGCTTTTGTTAGGTCCATACCATTTCTGTCCTTTATCGAGCCCATCTTTGCATGCTATGTTCCCTTGGTATTTCTAATTTTCTTGAAGAGATCTCTAGTCTTTCCCATTCTGTTGTTTTCCTCTATTTCTTTGCAAGAGTACTCTCCATCAAATCTGCAAATACCTTCTTTTCTTCCTATATCATCATAGCAAACATGTACCTTGCCAAGTGTCAAGCTCTGGACTAGACACTGGTGACGAAAGTCAAATTAAACACAATCCCTATATCCAACAGGGAAGACTCACATGACCATAATAAATACGACGTTCTAAGCAAGTATGTGTTGTAAAATGTGTTATCTCATGTAATGCTCAACACAACCCTATTATGTCAGCTGCCTTACTTCTTACTTTCTTGTCTAAGAAATGAAGCAAGTGGATGCTAAATGGATGTGTCACCTGTTCCGTCATGTATCCAGCAAGTGCTAGAGTCTTCGACTCCCAGCATTGGAGTTTTCAGTTATTATCTTATGATACTCCCTGAGTGAAACAGAATCAGAGTGTTAAGGGCAAAGTGGCTGGGGAGCAAGGAAGAAAAAGCCTTTTTTTCTGGGAGGAATGGTTGGGTAGGAACAGTAAGAGTTACATGGTGTCCTTCCATATGGTCACAAAGAGCCCAAACACACAAACAAGCATCACCAAGGGCATGAAGCTATGAATGAGGCACAAACTTGGGCAAGTTGTTGCTACTTCTCTTAGATTCTCATAGACTAGGTCACTGTCTATACTTTCATTCACACATCAAACTCACTGAAGTGAGTTTATTTTTTATGCATCTGTTTCTACCATTAGACAGTGCAGTGAGGATGAGGAAGGTATCATACTCATCTTTTTATACCCACTTGCTCACAGTAAATGCTCAATACATGCTCGTAAAGGAGTGAGTGACTGGAGTGCAGGATGTGTAAGGCTGGGAAGAAAGGGGTGGTAAATGAAATCAGAAGGTAGGTGGATCTTGATTTTAAAAAGCATGCTCTGGAATTTAAGGCTTATTTGTAGGTAACAGGAAGCATGGAAGCAAAGCTTTTTTGTTAACAGTACATGCACTTTTCCAAAGTAATACAAGTCTATAGTTTTAAAAAGACGTAGTACTGCCATAAAAAAGAATGAAATAATGCTATTTGCAGCAGCATGCATGGACCTAGAGATTATCATACCAAATGAAATAAGTCAGAGAAAGATAAATACATATTACTTATAGAGTCTAAAAAAATGATACTGATGAATTTATTTACAGAACAGAAATATTCGTACAGACATTGAAAACAAACTTATGTTTACCAAAGGGAAAAAGAGGGGAGGGATAAACTAGGATTAACAGATATACATGATTATATATAAAATTTATCTATAAACAGAAAGGACCCACTGTATAGCACAGAAAACTATATTCAATATCATGTAATAACCTATACAGAAAAGAATCTGGAAAAGAATATGTGCTATATATAATACGTATATAGTGTGTATTATAATTGAATCACTTTATTGTACACCTAGAACATTGCAAATCAACTATAATTAAAAAAAGAAATAGTACTAAAACTCTTTTATAGTTAAAAGAGTAGTTCCCTGCTCTTCTCCCAGTCCTGTTAACTAGGCAAATATCCTCAATTTTTGTTTACTCGAATTTACAACCATATTTCTAGTCAATGTTCTTAAATGGCTATTTTAAAAATTAATTTTAGACACTGACTTCCCAGCATGGTGGATAAGGGCTCTTTCTGCCATGGCCCACTCCCTCATTACTGTGAATGCATGTTCACCCTGCATGAGTTCAATTCAGCTGCTCAGTCGTGTCCAACTCTTTGTGATCCCATGAAATGCAGCACACCAGGCCTCCCTGTCCATCACCAACTCTCAGAGTTCACCCAAATTCATGTCCATTGAGTCAGTGATGCCATCCAACCATCTCATCCTCTGTTGTCCCCTTCTCCTCCTGCCCTCAATCCTTCCCAGCATCAGGGTCTTTTCAAATGAGTCAGATCTTCACATCAGGTGGCCAAAGTATTGGAGTCTCATAGTACTTGTCATTAGCTGAAATTACACTATATACTTTTAAAATATAAATTATATTTCTAGTGTCTTCCCACCAGAAAGTAAACTGTGTGAAGACAGGCACCTTATTTTAACACTACAACTCCAGGAGGTAGAATATACTGAGTACATAACAGGTGATCTATAATATTTGTTAAATGAATGAATCAACTCATATTAAGGAGAAACATTTTCTAAATAAAGCACACTTTTTGTAAATTCCTGGCCATAATAGGTGTAGTTCTTTATAATGCTTTTGCAGAGTGGTTTCCATTTCTCACTTTTTATTCTCCAGTTTCCTGATTATGCCCAGAGGCCTCTTTGTACAGAAGAAAAGATCATAATGGCAAACATTTCATGTTATAGTTATTTACCTTTATTTCACCATCTATTTACTTAAAGATCAGACAAAATTTTGAAGTCCTTGCTTTTCCTTCTCTCTTTTATCTCTGAGTGAGTGTATGTGTGTGTGTGTGTGTGTGTGTGTGTGTGTGTTTAAGGGGTATGGCTGTGCTTGGTCTTCTTTGCTGCTTGGGCTTTTCTCTAGTTAAGTGGGGCTTGTCTCCAGTTATAGTGCATGGGCTTCTCAATGTGGTGGCTTCTCCTGTTGCAGAGCGTGGGCTCTAGGGTACTCAGGTTTTAGTGGTTGAGGCACAGGGCTCAGTAGTTGCGGCTCCCAGGCTCTAGAGCACAGACTCACTAGCTGTACTCTAGACTTACTTGCTCCCCGGCATGTGGGATCTTTCTGGATCAGGGGTTGAACCTGTGTCTCCTACATTGGCAGGCAGATTCTTCACCACTGAGGCACCAGGGAAACCCACTCTTCCTTATCTTAGCTGATCAAATAGGCAGTCAAGGCATTTACAAAGAGGGAGATTTGTTTTCTCCTGCACACAGCACTCTCTCAGAGATGGGGGACAAAAAACATAATTGAGGTCACTTAGAAGGAAATGGCAACCCACTCCAGTGTTCTTGCCTGGAGAATCCCAGGGACAGAGAAGCCTGATAGGAGGCCATCTATGGGGTTGCACAGAGTCGGACACGACTGAAGCGACTTAGCAGCAGCAGCAGCAGTCTTGGTATTTATAACTTTGAAAGAAACCATTTGCATCCTTTCACTGTTCATGCTGCTCTAAGTATAGTCAAATACATGTTTTAAAAATGTATTTTCTTAGTATGGAAGATTTATAGGAAAAATTAATACTTGCTACAAGCTTAAGTGGGAAGTAATTACCAAAGTCATCAGTTTTGTAGTACAACCAACAACTCCATGCTACTGTTCAGCTGCTAAGTTGTGTCCAACTCTTTGCAACCCCATGGACTGCAGCATGCCAGGCTCCTCTGTTCTCCACTATCTATTGGAGTTTGCTCAAATTCATGTACTCTGAGTTGGTGATGCTATCTAACCATCTCATCCTCTGCCTCCCCCTTCTCCTTTGCCTTCAATCTTTCTCAGCATCAGGGTCTTTTCTAATAAATAAGCTCTTTGAATCAGGTGGCTGACATATTGGAGCTTCAACATAAGTCCTTCCAATGAATCTTCAGGATTGATTTCCTTTAGGATTGACCGCTTTGATCTCTGCTGTCCAAAGGACTGTTAAAGAGTCTTCTCCAGCCTCACAGTTTGAAGGCATCACTTCTTTGGTACTTAGCTTTCTCTATGGTCCAACTCTCACATCTGGATGACTACTGGAAAAACCATAGCTTTAACTATATGCAAAAGGAAGACATATCTATTTGAATGCAGAATTCCAAAGAATAGCAAGGAGAGATAAGAAAACCTTCTTCAGTGATCAGCGCAAAGAAATAGAGGAATATAATAGAATGGGAAAGGTTAGAGATCTCTTCAAGAAAATTAGAGATACCAAGGGAATATTTCATGCAAAGATGGGCTTGATAAAGGACAGAAATGCTAAGGACCTAACAGAAGCAGAAGATATTAAGAAAAGGTGGCAAGAATACACAGAAGAACTGTACAATAAAGATCTTCACAACCCAGATAATCATGACGGTGTAATCACTCACCTAGAGCCAGACATTCTGGAATGTGAAGTCAAGTAGGCCTTAGGAAGCATCACTACGAACAAAGCTAGTGGAGGTGATGGAATTCCAGTTGAGCTATTTCAAATCCTAAAAGATGATGTTGTGAAAGTGCCGCACTCAATATGCCAGCAAATTTGGAAAACTCAGCAGTGGCCACAGGACTGGAAAAGGTCAGTTTTCATTNTGCCTTTTTGTGCCTCCTCTGTGTGTGTGTGTTGTTTAGTTATGGATTTTTTTTTTTGCATTGAATATTCCAGAACTATACTTTGTAGTTTTTCACTTTATGTTTACATATGGTGAAATAAGTGAATCTCTCTACTCTCCTCCGGTAGATTAATAGATTCTGAGAACACCAGCAATATAGACCCTTGTTTAAAATTGCTTAACTCTATACCCAACTATTGATTGCTTCACTTGTGGAGTGAAACTACAAGTATTATACTTAGGAACCACTCTTATCTCTGCTCACAGTCAATTCTTCATTTATTGAATATAGGAATTTAGAACACAATAAAAAAATTGAGTAACAGGTAGATTTATTATATGGAGATATGTAGTAAGACTGGGGAAGGGAACTTTCCAAACCAGCTTTCACCTCTTTTCCCTAGTCCCTTGATTGTGATCAGGGCACGTTCACCCTACTGACTAATTATCTGTCAATTTCCTAGGTGCTCTATGTATAATTTTTATCAACATTTTATGTAGAAGGCTATCAATAGTCAATATTTATTTTTGTGCTAAAGGAAATTCTGAAATTTTAGAAATAATTATGTTGTATTTATTTAAAATGTGCTATTTCATCAGGGAACTTACCATTCTAGTGCTACATTTTGCCGTATAATCATAGTTATTCATTTGGTGAACTGTATTTTTTCTTTAGAATTTGATGAGGAATACTGTCTTTATGTGTTTAGTTCTATCAACTTGCTCAGAAGCCTTAATCACCACTGGGTTTGCTACCTTCTTACCTAAATTCATAGAAAATCAGTTTGGACTGTCTTCTAGCTCTGCAGCTACTCTCGCAGGTAAAACATTCCCTTTTGTTGCAACTTTAGCTGATAATTTTATTTTACCACATTCGATGTTTATTAAATTTTATGTGTGTAAAATTTTGGATGCTGCTGCTGCTGCTTAGTGCTTCAGTCGTGTCTGACTCTGTGCGACCCTATGGACTATAGGCCTCCAGACTCCTCTGTCCATGGAATTCTCCAGGCAAGAAGACTGGGTGGGCTTCTATGTCTTCCCCGAGGATCTTCCCAGCACAGGGATTGAACCCTGATCTCCTGCATTGCAGGCAGATTCTTTACCACTGAGCCACCAGGGAAGCGCAAAATTTTGGATAGCCACTTGTTGAAGTTTATACTGATTCTGATATGTTTCCGATTTTCTGATATGAGACAATTTGTTGTATGAATTTGAGAGGTACAGAGGCTATATACATATTAATCTTAATATTAAAAGCATTAATTTTTATTCACTTCTCATTTTAATATGACTATTAACTCATTTATGCATATTATTTCTAAATCACGTGAGTGCTTCATATGTTAGAACCAGAGTAGTACTTGTTTTTGATGTGTTCCAATTTTTGGTAGGAGGGAAGTAGAAGGTGCCATTTTCTATTGAGTTAAAATGGTATACATTTTATTAAAAATTATATAAAAATCGACTAACACACACACATATAAAAATTATAGTTTTAAAATGGTATAATTATTGGTATAAATTACTGAGTATATTTGTATGTTTTCTCACTGTCTGATCTTTTTTCTCATTAGGGACTGTTTTAATTCCTGGAGCTGCTCTTGGTCAGATTTTAGGTGGTATTCTTGTTTCGAAATTCAAAATGACGTGTAAAAACATAATGAAGTTTGCTTTGCTCACATCTGTAATTTCACTTGTACTGACTTTTGTGTTTGCTTATGCCAACTGTGAAAATGAGCCATTTGCGGGTGTGTCTGAATCATATAATGGGTAAATATATTTCATTGCTTTTTGATATTTATATCAGAGTAATAAACTGTGTGTGTATTTCTAAGTGTATGCTTTCTTAAAGAAAATGATGACTAATTGGCTTAAAAAAAATTGGAAGGCTGCTTTTCCTATATAAGAATATGTAGTTTTTCTACTTAGTTTCAGTAACTGATATCATATTAAAAGTTGGATATTTTCAGGAAGAATTTAAGGAACAACAGTTCTGTACTGAGTACTATGCTCAGGGATACAAAGATCAATATTACAGAATCTTTGTCCATAATGAATTCAACATCCTAGGGAGAATTTCATGTTATATGTTCCTGTTGATTTAAATTTTAAAACTCCTTACGATGAAATTCTTTCATTAGGTAGATTGAACATAGAGCAGGAGAGAAATTAAAATGAAGCTAGAACTAGGTGATGGTAATCATTGTTGTATTTAATTTAGAAATTTGTTTGTTTTAAAGAAATAAGTTCTCGTTTTTCTGACCTATAAACATGTTTCTGCCTTTAACTGGTTTGACTATTTTATCTTTTTTTGCCTGGTTTATTCTGCTTTGAAATCCTAAGCCACAAGTAGAGGATCAGGGCATTGTTCTACAGAGTGTTTTATAGCCCACAGTACTGCTTTAATTGTTTGAATATATGTGTTTGAGACTATTGAAGGATATGGTGCACCAGGTCAGGGACTCTATAATTCTGTATTAATGTAGATTCAGATAACATAACTATAGAGAAAAGTTTGTCAATAACATTTATCATGATTTGTAGCTACTGTTTATGTCTGTCATTCTATTAATGAAAAATGGCAAATCTTCTAAAGCAGTGTTTGGTTCAGCTTTATTACCATTATTCAGCGTTTATCGACTGCTTCCTCTGGTAGACTTTTACAGCAAAATTCCTGCTCTAAAGGATTTTCCTGGGTAGCTGCATAGATTGGGGGACAGAACAGTGAATGAAAAGTGTGTTAGGTGTTGAGAGATATAAAGGGCTATGGAATTCAAAAGAGAGCTTTTCAGTTTCTTTAATTTAGATTTAGGTAAGGCTTCACGGCACAATAGAGAAGTAGGGCTAATATATCCTCTTAAGTATACAAAAAGTTTGAGAGAGAACGATTTGGAGAGAGGGAATGCAGAGGAATATGTTAAGCCAAAGCATAAATGTTAGAAAGTGAAGGCTAGGTTCAGGCACCGGTTTGAATGGGACTTAGATCATGTGTCTGGACATAAGAGGGAAATACCTGGAAAGGCTGGAAGGTAGAGGGTAAGTAGTACAGACGTGATTGACACCCATAAACTTCACCCAGATGTGCTCCAAGAAACCACAGTTTTTTGTATGTTCCTTTTAGAAATACAGAAACTTGCTACTCTATCACCTTGGCAAACAAATGATGTGGATGTGAGTCCATCTGGTGTTTTCTGCCTTAAGACTCTTGTTTAAGGTGGTTATCCTTATGAGTTATCCTTAGTTATCCAATGAGTTATCCTTAGCTTACTCGGAAGGGAGGGCCAGTGAGGTGGTATCAGTTTGAGGTGTCTGTGGAGCCTGGTCATGGAGAGATATCAAGATCTGGGACATAGAGATCGTGCTTAATACATACACATTCTTAGTGATGAAAAGACTAAAAGTGAGTACACACACACACAGTCATGTCTGACTCTTTGTGATCCCAGGGATGGTAGCCCACCAGGCTCCTCTGTCCATGGAATTTTCCAGGCGAGAGTACTGAAGTGGGTTGTCATTTCCTCCTCCAGGAGATCTTCCCCATCCAGGGACAGAACCCATGCCTCTTGCGTTTCCTGCACTGGCAGCTGGGTTCTTTACCACTGAGCCATGGGAAAACCAATACATACATACACACATACGTTCACACACATGGGATGTGTGTGAATGTGTGTGTAGGTTGTGCTAATATAGAGATAAAACCAAACCACAACAGAGGTGTGACAGCATCAGATCATTTTTCTCTGTGGCCCTGCATTCTTAATTTACCTCTGTACCCTGCATATTAAAATGTCCATATCATTGTCAGCTTAGTCATAATAACCTTATGCAAGAAACTCACTCATAAAAAAAGTATATGGATAAAACAGACTTGGAAGCTCAAGAAATACCTCCGTAGTGAGTGGGAGAAAAAGAGGTAGTCAAGATGCAGGATTTCTAGTAGAGTGATGCCAAGAATCTTCACTCTTTGCTCTGTAACCATAGATGATTAAAAAGCTTTTATAACTCTGAATTAATGAATTAGGCCTATTGTTAGGTTCATTCAAAGTCCTATATAACAGTATATCCAAAGCTTAAGATCAGTAATACTGATCATTTCAGGGGATATTTGTAATATTCATAATATTTCAAATAAATGTGTTATTAAATGTTTGATAAGAGCACAACACTGGGCTTCCCAGGTGATGCAGTGATGAAGGATCTGCCTGTCAGTGCAGGAGACGCAAGAGACGCAGGTTTGATCCCTGGGTCAGGAAGATCCCCTGGAGGGGGAAAGGGAAACCCACTGTAGTTTTCTTGCCTGGAAAATTCCATGGACAGAGGAATCTGGTAGGCTGCAGTTCTTGGGATCTCAAAGAGTCAGACACGACTGAGTTCACACACACATGAGGACAACACTGAATTCAGTTGAAAGGAGATTGTCAAAGAATATTTCCAGAACTCTAGTAGTTACTAAAATTTGCCGTTGTCCTATATCACCTTGGTAATCTATCTGTAAGATCTTTGGATCTGTTTTGGTAATCAGTATTGGTTATGGTGATTTGCATTTTACTTTATACTTAGTAAGTACACACAATATTTTTTCCCTTTATGGCCTAAAGCTGTAATTTCATTGCTTATCTGAAACAGCACCTTAAAGAGGCATATCCATCAAGGAGTTGCAATAGATTTAGGGAAATCTTTGCTTTTTGTAGAAGCATATTTATAGAATAATAGTTTGGATTCAAATAAAACATTAATGACTAAATTCAGCTATTTGTGATTAAACGTGTTTCTTATATCTACATATGTATATGTTTAAACACACGGTTATGTGTATATTTAAAATACTCAAAATATATTTTGTATATATTTAATATTAACAAATTTTAAAATATTCAATTTTTAAAAATAAAATATTTTACATATTTTAAAAAATCCATAAACTTAACAAACATTGGCTATTTTCCTGATAATAGTTCCCCCTTCACTTCATGAAATAAACCTTTACAAATATATAGGCTACAGTGACTAATCCTTGATAATAAGGAATATATTCTATATTTCTTTGTTTCTATGGTAGTTTACATGACTGTCTTAAACTTTGTTGTTCTTAGTAATCATTTATCAATAATATGGGAATTATAAGAATATTTTAATTTAAAAGTTACTGTGTAGAGACTATTTCTAGAGTTGCAGGGATAGTTTTTCCGTCACCTTATTTCTACATATATATTATGAACTAGATGAGAGCAGAGATTGTACTGCTTGAGTTCATGAATGGAATCATGCTTGATAAAGAAATCTTGCAGCAGCTGGTAGAATAGATTTGAAGGAGAGGCTCCAAGCAGGAGACTTAAAATTGACTGTTTGATCACCCTTTCCTTCAAATTCCCCACTAGTTATCTTCCTGTTTATGTCCTTCTCTTTAGTCTATTTCCTGTATGAACTTCTTGTTTTCCACCTCCTCTTTAAGTGCCACCTTTTTGCAATATAGCAGTTACTATCTTCTAATCGTTAGATACATCACTCATTTATGTCTCTCATCCCCAGTACAAGAAACTTCGCTTCATGGTTGCAGGAAATTTTATTCCACCCTGACTTCCATTCTTTTGCCTTCCTTCCTTTCTCTCTTTCTCTATCTTTATTTCTGTCTCTTCATTTATTTTGGATCTATATCCACTACTTCAAGTTTAGCACATAATTGGAGCTCGTTTTGTATTCATGAAATACATGAACTCCCAGGACCTCTCTGTACTCTTCCGACTCTTTACATGGTTGATCTTATCATTCTCGTAGTTTCAGCTACATCCATATGCAAATGGATATTAAGATACCTGGCTCCAGACCAAATTTCTTCACCAAATTTGGGACTCTTAATCTCAATATGCGTTTATAAAACCACACCCATCATCTCTTCCCCAAAACTAGTTCTTTTCTGCCAAAATGCCAGGTTAGACACTAGGAGTCATTCTTAACTCTTCCATTCGGTTCCTATCTCCAGTCAGCTAAACACCAAATATTACTGATTCTACATCCAAAATATTTCTCAAATCTGTCTTCTTTCATCAGTCTTCTATTTCAGTTCTACTACACATTGTCATAACTTATTGCCTGGGGTATTGTAACTGGAAACTTTGTATAACTCCTAGGGTTATTTCTTTAAAACGTACTTTTAACAGTGTCGTTTTTCAGTCTAAAATACTTGATTACCTTTTCAAAATAAGTTAAAGCCCTTTGTTTTCAACAAGGCTCATGAGGCACTCAATAATCTGATCCATGACTATTTTCCAACTAGATTTCTTATTACTCTCTGCCTTAGATGTCGTTCATACTTCTCCATATAGAATGTAGAATGCTATTTCCCGTCCTTATACCTTTTATCAGCTTCTCTGAAGTACCTTTCGCCTTCCCCATTTACCCAGCTAACTGACTCATTGTTTGAGACTCGAGTAGCAGCCCTTCAACCCCCTTACCTAAACTGTGGCTTGTTTTAAGCATCATTCCTCAGCGCAGGCATCTAAAATGCATGTTGTTGATATCTATAACCACAGTCTATAACCATAACATTGTATAAATTTGGTCCATCTCTTCTCCTGGACTATGAAATCTTTGAGGATGACAACCACCTTATCAGCTCTGTAGTCCCAGTTCCTAGGATAGCAGCTTGCACTTGTTCAATATGTGTTCGTTGAATGAATAATAGATAAGGGATTGGAGAAATATCTTTGTCTATGCATGTATGCTCATTCATGTCCAACTCTTAGCAACCCCACAGACTGTAGCCCACCAGGCTCCTCTGTCCATGGAATTTTCCAGGCAAGAATACTGGGTTGGGTTGCTATTTCCTTCTCCAGATGATCTTCCCAACCAGGGATCAAACATGCAGTTTCTTGTGTCTCCTGCATTGCAGATGGATTCTTTACCACTGCACCGCATGGGAAGCCCATCTTTGCCGAGGGTAACCCTTTATATCTTAAAAGAGGTTGCCTCCTGTTAAGAGGCAGGATGGAATAACAGTGAACCTGGGAACCAGGAATATTAGATGGCAGAGAAAGTTAAGTCAGTTAATTTCTCTAGGCCTCAGTTTTCCCATTGATAAAGTGAGTATGCTCAACATTATAACTGTATTCATCCTTCCAGGTTTAACATTTTACCCGTTCCCTAGGGAAATACCCTGGAGAAGGCGATGGCAACCCACTCCAGTATTCTTGCCTGGAAAATCCCATGGACAGAGGAGTGTGATAGGCTACAGTCTATCGGATCACGAAGAGTCAGACACGACTGAGCAACTTCATTGTCTTTCATGTTAGGGAAATACGGTAGTATCTGGAGACATTTTGGTTGTCATAGCTACGGGGATGCTACTGACATCCACTGGGTAGAGGTCAGGGATGCTGCTGAACGTCTTACAATCCCCAGAACCAGCCCTCCCCAATCCCCACCAAAAAAAAAAAAAAAATATTCTGGTACCAAATGAGAAGCTGCTTTGCTTACTCTGCCTATATTTTTTAAAACATTGACAGACATTCTATTATATAGCTGTTGTTTCTACTTCCCATCTCTTCCACAAGAAGTTAAGCTCTATGTGAAAAGGCAGACATTTTGTATATTTGTTTGCTAATTAAATAAGCATTAAGTGAATGAATAAATGACTGAATGGCAAGATACAGCAGTGCTTGCTTCTGATCTGTTCATTAAAAATTATAAAGTAGATAATTTATCCATCTTTTATTTCATGCTGACAGGACAGGAGAACTGGGGAACTTGACCGCTCCTTGTAATGCTGACTGTAACTGCCTGAGATCATATTATTATCCTGTCTGTGGAGGAAATGGAGTCCAGTATTTTTCTCCCTGCTATGCAGGTTGTACACAATCTGTTTCCAAAAGACAGCCAAAGGTAACTTGTGTTTGCTCCTTTACTGCCGTGTGAGGCAGTATGTTCATGTATTTCTGCTTGCCCTTCTGTCTCCGCTAGTGGAGTTATGCTACGACCAGGCTCTCCTCCCTGGCCTACCTCCTCCATTCAGAAGCCAGGCGTAAAGTTTCAGTCGAGTGAAATGAGTCAGCTCTAGAGCTCTGCTGTACAGCATTGTATCTACAGTCAACAATAATGCATTATACACTTAAAATTCATTGCTGTTCTTGCCTTAATTTTTTAAAAAGGCCCCAACCACTCCCACTTTTAATGCCTCAGATTCAATTACCATCATGGAAGTTCCTCACGTATATCTTTAAACATCACTTCTGAAATATTATTTACCTTTTTACATTGTTTTATTTTTTTTCAACTATACTGTATGTACCTTGAAGTCAGAAAACTTCTCTTATTCTTACTAAGTACATTGTATATAATAAAAACTGAATAAATATTTGTTGTTTTTAATTGATAAACGATGGACACATTAAAAATATACAAATCACTAACCCATTCTCAAGTGCAAAGTTACTTTTAGTAGTGGATTAGAATGCATATTAACTTAACCTGAATATGATTTATTTTAAATTCAATTAAATAGTTTAAAAAAATTCCATAGAATTTTATTGTTCTACATCTACAATCTAAAAATTTTATCTTCATTAAATTTAGAAGCCTTGGGAAAAATAATATTCACATTACTAGTATTACATAATAGGTTATGTTATATATTAACAGATAATGTGATAACTTTGAAAAGATCTGAGGGAAACATATGATACAAAAGACTACAATGAATAAGATACATAAAAATTATATGATAAAACAGCACAATCTTGGTTATTTGAAATATGGATTAGTGATATGGCATCTTTTTTTTCCTATATGAAGATAAATTTAAGATCACAAAATTACTTCATATTTCTTTTAAATATAAATTTATTTATTTTAATTGGAGGTTACGATACAATAGACCAGTTAGACCTAATTGATATCTATAGGACATTTCACCCCAAAACAATGATTCATATTTCTCTTAGAACTAACATGCATATCTGTGTTTTGTGTGGTTATACATATTTATATGTTCATATATAAACACACATAAGTATGTCTGTGCATATGTGTACATATCTAATGATTTTGTGTGTGATAAATACATTGAACATTTATCTCAGCAGAGATGTAGGATATCATTTTTCTGCTGGGAGTAAACTAGAATGTGGGAAAGAATATACATTTTTTTTCATATTATCTAGCTTCAGTTCAGTTCAGTCGCTCAGTCGTGTCCGACTCTGCAATCCCATGAACTGCAGCATGCCAGGCTTCCCTGTCCATCACCAACTCCTGGAGCTTACTAGATTTAAAAATAGTTGTCTAAGAATATTGAAAATATGGCAGAAAACATGTGATAAATCATAGCAGATTTAATAGACTTCATTGACATGTGCAGTTTTAATCCTTGGAATAAAACTAATTAATTAGATCACTACCATAAAATTCCTATAAAAACTTAGGAAAGACATCAGGAAGATTTTTAAAGTCCCAGAACTGAGGGTTATCATACCTTCAAATCTGTGGACATCTGGGGAGGCTTTAGTTTCAAAACAGGTTTAAAAAATTAAGTATTTGTGTCAGTTATAAGGAATCAAATTCCACAAGTGAGCATGGTACATATCATAGATTCAGAACTATCTAGAAGGTAAACTGTTCCTTTGAGAAGCAGATAAGTAGGTAGCTTTTTTCTGTATATTAAAATAACCAAAAAATTTCCGTTAAGTGCTACTGATTAACTTCAATTAGAAGATTATGACAAAGAATTAAATTGTTGGAAGGGTTTTATCCACATATCAAAATGTATAGACAAATAACATCCTGCACAAGGAAACCAAAATAAATGAATAAATAAGTAAATAAATAAAAAGTTCTAATACCCAGAGCACACCTGAAGTGGTATTGGTCATTTTGACATGGTTAATTCAATATTTGTATTTGTCACCAAATATTATCATTACCGTTTTAAACAGTAAATTGTCTTCTAGGGATTGTTGTAGAAAAGCAAGTTAGTTTGACTTCCAAATTTTCTGTTTTCCAAAAAAAACCAGTCCGTCCTGGTTTTTTTTAAATCTCTTTGAAAAGGCGCTTGCAACAGAACTTCTAAAAACGTCACCTGTAAGCATTGTGGCACTCCATAAACACTGCCGTGGCCATTCGAGTGTAGCCGTGCAGCAGCCGGAGGGTTATTTTGAGATTGTTTGCTGGGTAATATTTTGTAGATGGGGCCAGATGCCTTTCTTCTCAGGATTACATACTGATCCTTACCCTTCTACAAAGCACGGCTGGGGCTGCACCATCTCCTTTGCAGAGGAGTGCCCACAGACCATCTGCAGTCTCTTTCAGTATAATTAATTAGAGGGGATCGGGCCTGATGGGAGGCCATTGTGTGTGACTCAAGACTCTTAGTTGTGCGGCCACCAGATGAAGATTTCTGTTGCTCAGGATCCTTTGGTGGCTGATGCTGTCATTAGTACAAAAAGATGTAGAAGAAGAGAACTTGAGATCCTCCGCCTGTTTATTTCCATCTTCAGTTCAGAGGGTGCCTTTGGGCCCTTGGGCTTCCCTATTCCCTGGAGAGCTTTCTGTTTTCTTTCAGCTGCTATGACTCACCCTTGGAGGAGTGGTTTGCACTTAGGAGCTCCACTAAAATCAGCCCCATGGGTTGTGCCAATTGGTAGGCATGGCATACTAACCTGGATCTAGAAACCAGGGGAGCCTAAGAGAATTTGACCAAGTCCTAGAGGTGTAGGGCCAGCATCTCTGCCCCTGAGATTCCCCAAAAAGGGGACATCCCAGCGATCAAACATACCTGCTGTCAGGTAGCTGCCAAGTCAGGTGCAGGGGCTGGGGAATGAGGCTGGTTGCCTGAGGAAGCTCTTATCTGGCTTCCTGAGAATTTGTCCAGTCCACATTGTGGGCAGAGAGATGTCTTCCTATCAAGGGAACTCATTCTGGCTGGATTGTATGATCATTTTAGGTTTAACTTTTTAAGAAATTGACCATCTGTATTCCAAAGGGGTGGTACCATTTTACATCCTACTGGCTGTATCTGTGGAGAAGGAAATGGCAACCCACTCCAGTGTTCTTGCCCAGGGATGGCAGAGCCTGGTGGGCTGCTGTCTATGGGGTCGCACAGAGTCAGACACGATTGAAGTGACTTAGCAGCAGCTGTATCTGAGACTTTCCATTTCTGTACATCCTCATAGACGCTTGGTATTATTTTATTACAGCCATTCTGGTGAGCGTCAGCTGGGCTCTCATTGTGTTTTTGACTTGCCTTTCCCTTATGACTCATGATGTTGAATATCTTTTCATGTGCTTATGGCCATTTACATAGTTCTTGGGTGAAATGCCTGTGAATATCTTTTGCTGACTTTTTGATTGGATAATTAATCATACAACAGCTTTGCAAGAATTCTGGAGGGGTGGGGGTGACGCTGGCAGGGACAGTAGCTGAGGGGCCAGAGGATGGGGTGGCCNCTAGATGTGTATAAGAGACAGGCATTGATAATAATGTAATAAAGAACTGTACACGTTTGTTCACAGAAATAGAATATATTTTATACCAGTGGTCTAAATGATAGAAACAGATGTTAACTAAGAGCTAGCTATATTATAGGCAACTGTATATTTTTTTATGTAAGGGAGTTGTAAAATTTCATTAGGATAAAAATACTGTTTTCAGTTTTTCTTCTTAATATTTCTAAAGGCTCCATTATTTCATTATTTGGTGTATCTGATTGCTGAGTCCACAACAGTCATGTTAGGAATGCCACTTCCACATCTGGGTTTCCTGAATCAGCCCCAGTAGTTTCTGGCCTTCGGGGCAATAGAAGGGCTGATTCACCTTGACTTCTCTAGCTCTGCTCTGACTTTACTGTGGCCTTAAACGTAGAAAAAGATTCATAGTGAGGATAAAGTTGAGATGTAAAAAACCTTTGCAAAATGATTATGCCTTACTTTTCATACACCTGAATTATTTTCCTACAAAAGCAATACTTGTGATTTTTAAAACATTTTACTTTCCAACATATCATGCTATTATAGTATACATGTATATATACATGTATATGTGTATACATATATTAAATAGTTAATTTTTTATATGTAAAATAACCTTTAGGATAATGTAATAACTTCTGTTTTTTGTGTATGGTAAATATGTCATCTTAAGAGGGATACAGTTTGCTTTTTTTCAGAAAATTACAGTAAAAAGTTCAATTGAAAGCAGTATTTTTTTTCCCAAACTCTTGTAATATATTATTTAATTTTACTGTGGCTATGGTTAAAATTATATTAAGTGTTCATTCTTTCAAGCTAGCATAGATAGTGAGATTGTCACAATGCATGCTTTTCTTTGTACCATAGTAATGGTAAAGAGGAAAATTAGCAGGAAAACTGTTTGAGCAATTGAATAGTTCTATTGAAAGCAGTCTAGAATGTGTGTGTGTGTGTGTGTGTGTGTGTGTGTGTGTGAGCCCTCCATTGTGTCTGACTCTTTGTGACCCCATGGACTGTAGCCCACCAGGCTTCTCTGTCCATGGGATTCTCCAGGGAAGGATACTGGGGTGGGTTGCCATTCCTTCTCTGGAGGATCTTCCCAACCCAGGGATTGAATCTGGCTCTCCAGCATTGCAGGCATCTGAGCCACCAGGGAGGCCCCCTAGATCATCTAATAGTTATATTCTTGTCAATTTGTCTTATAAGA
The DNA here is from genome assembly GCA_006410875.1 of Neotragus pygmaeus. Taxonomy (NCBI): domain Eukaryota; kingdom Metazoa; phylum Chordata; class Mammalia; order Artiodactyla; family Bovidae; genus Neotragus; species Neotragus pygmaeus. The sequence goes on from SJYV01051817.1 coordinate 1,183,385, forward strand.
CATGAATCAATACCAGGTTACAAATTAAAACCGTAGACACATAAGTCAAATACAGAGTATTCTACTTTGTAAATATGGCCCCTTGTTTTCACTTGCTTAATTTCTTAAAGGCTATTACTGTCTCTCATCACTGTTGTTTGAATTGAGATTGTGTAAGAATGTTTGCCATATCTAGAAATCACTTAATTTGCAATGATAAAATATGTTTTCAAGATAAGCACTTTCCATATGTTTATGTCTAATATTTCTAGGTATATTATAACTGTTCATGTGTTGAAGGGGAAATTGACATAACACCTACTCCATCAAGTGTTAGTCTTGAAGCTCAAGCTGGCAAGTGTTCAAGTCAATGTAAAAACTTGCCCCCATTCCTTGGCATTTTCTTTGCTGCAATTGTTTTTACCTTCATGGCTGGTACTCCTATAACTGTGTCCATCCTAAGGTATGTATTACATTGTGAAATTTGCTATCCCTAAGGCAACATGTTGAATGAAAAAGAAAATGAAAAAGAAAATGGACTCAGGGATGCATTTGGGGTTTACATTGACTTTTGGTTCCAGTACTAATTCAGCCCTCAGTAGATCATTAGTTCTACCGCATTGAACCCGAGATGTTTGAGGCTTTAATAAGATCATGGTTGTGAAAGTGTCTTAACATTACCTACTTGACATCTGTTCAATGCTATTTTCTCTGCTCCTGTAATGAGGCTTCAGTTGTAAGCTTGGGTTATGATCAGTTGTATTTGAGTATGATGGAAATGGCAGTTCATTCCACATGTCAGAATCAGAATGACGGGCATTCTGCATTATACAATAGGTGCTGTTATAGTAAACCTTCCCTTAAACAGTGAAAACGCTGCCTGTCCCCGGGCTTCTCACAGTGCGTCACAGTTTCATTGCCTCTTCTTTCTGTGTGTGTGTGTGTGTGTGTTAGTCATTCAGTTGTGTCCTACTCTATTTTACTTAATTTACTTTTTTAATGGAAGGGTAATTGCTTTACAGAATTTTGTTGCTTTCTGTCGAACATCAACATGAATCAGCCATAGGTGTACATATATCCCCTCCGTCTTGAACCTCCTCTTTGCGACCCGACGGACTGTAGCCCCCCAGGCTCCTCTGTCCATGGGATTTTCCAGGCAAGAGTACTGGAGTGTGTTGCCTTTCCCTTCTCCAGGGGATCTTCCAAACCCAGGGACTGAACCCAGGTCTCCTGCATTGGGACGTGGATTCTTAAAATAGTTCAGATGATAAAGAATCCACGTCCCAGTGCAGGAGACAGTCTTTCTTATATATTTCCTAACAAACTAGGTTTTTCCCCTCTTTAGTCTTTGCTTCTTGATACTCAGTCACTACCTTTCCACATACTTTTTGACAAATGGAAACTTTAGAGATTTTGATTAAAAACATTAAGTAGTCTGTTAATATTACACCTATTTTATCTACATCACCATTTACCTACATATTTGTTTTTTAAAGACTGCTTGATCTCCTTTATCTCCTGTCTGACTCTCTTGTGTGTGAACATCATGTCTCGTCCATCTTTGAGAGTTATTACTGAAAAGACTTACTGTGGAATCAAATCGAGTATCAGAAACTGTTTCACACTAACTCTAATTTGTAACTGTAACTCACAGGTGTAATTTCTATCTCAATGTTAGTAAGAAAGTAAGAATTATTTGCTTGCAACTTAAGTCATGTGACTTGTAACATACAGAATAATCAAATAGTCAAGAAGAAATAGTCTGGTTAATGAATGTCCTTTCTCCTTTATGTTTGGTGTTATTCCTACATATTCTGTATATTTGTTAAAACTCGTTTGACACTTTTTGGTATTATTTGCACTATTTTAGTTGAGATAAAATTTTTCTTCTCTTAAAGTTCCAGAAACGTTGAACTGTATACAAGCTGTTATAAATAATTGTTTACTTCCTGTGTATAATGTTTACTTTAATCTGGAAATGCTAAGCTCATATAAAAATGAATTTTCTCAAAGAGTAAATATACTATACAACTATTTTTTTCTCCTATGCATTAAATATCTCCAGGTGTGTTAATCAAAGACAGCGGTCTCTAGCGTTGGGAGTACAGTGTACATTGCTTCGATTACTAGGTATGTCGTTTTTCTGAGTGCATTGGTAACTGCTGACTATTTTTATTTTCTTACTGTTATTGACCTATTTACTTACCATATGTGCCAATGAAACAATTAGTTTATTTGCAGTGGACACCTACATAATTGTCTTTGAAGAAAACTATCTTCCACTATTCAAGATGTAGTGTTTATATATCACATAAAAAGATATAGACTTTACTTTTTACCTGATTGATTACCTGTTGTTTCCAATTCTGTTGCAAATATAACCCTAAAGGGTATATTATATTTATTTAAAATGTGACATATGATCACCAGCACATTTCTAATAGAGCACAGTAAAAGACAAATTTTTTGTTTATTCACATAAAACCTATTGCCAACATAAATTATGACAAAATCTTATTTATAGCCATTGTGATTCCTCTTTCTCCTTATATTTAACTCCATTTAGGACAGAATCTTCTTGCATTAGCAGTGAAAAATAATGAGTTTGTATGTTTCAATAAAAACTGTACTGTAAATATTGTGTCTAGTTAAAAGTCGATGAAAGAAATAAGCCCCCCAAAATTTAAGATTCCAGATATAGGAAGAATAATAATATAGAAACACATCTTACACATAATTATTTGTGTGTATAATTTTACATATAATATTATACACATAATATTACAATTGTTTATAAAAATGAAAACCCAAAGCAGGGAACATTAGAGATCCCCTAGACTGATTTTCCCATTTTAGATGAATAAATTAAGGACCTGAGAGATTCAGGGATTTGCCTATAGCTGCACAATTAATGGTGAACTCAACATGTTAGTGTGAATGTGTTTGTGCATGTATACTCCCATGCACGTACATGTCAGTGTGTGTATGTATATACAGTATATATGCAAATGTATACTCACACACCCATATTAGTTTACATGCACATGCATACATATCAGTCCATTTGCTCAGTCATATCTGACTCTCTGCGACCCTATGAATCCAAGCAGGCCAGGCCTCCCTGTCCATCACCAACTCCCGGAGTTCACTCAGACTCACGTCCATCGAGTCCAAGATGCCATCCAGCCATCTCATCCTCTGTCGTCCCCTTCTCCTCCTGCCGCCAATCCCTCCCAGCATCAGAGTCTTTTCCAATGAGTCAACTCTTCGCATGAGGTGGCCAAAGTACTGGAATTTGAGCTTTAGCATCATTCCCTCCAAATAAATCCCAGGGCTGATCTTCAGAATGGATTGGTTGGATCTCCTTGCAGTCCAAGGGACTCTCAAGAGTCTTCTCCAGCACCACAGTTCAAAAGCATCAATTCTTCAGCGCTCAGTCTTCTTCACAGTCCAACTCTCACATCCATACATGACCACAGGAAAAACAATAGCCTTGACTAGACGGACCTTAGTTGGCAAAGTAATGTCTCTGCTTTTGAATATGCTATCTAGGTTGGTCATAACTTTTCTTCCAAAGAGTAAAGGTCTTTTAATTTCATGGCCACAGTCACCATCTGCAGTGATTTTGGAGCCCCCAAAATAAAGTCTGACACTGTTTCCACTGTTTCCCCATCTATTTCCCATGAAGTGATGGGACCGGATGCCATGATCTTCGTTTTCTGAATGTTGAGCTTTAAGCCAACTTTTTCACTCTCCTCTTTCACTTTCATCAAGAGGCTCTTTAGTTCCTCTTCACTTTCTGCCATAAGGGTGGTGTCATCTGCATATCTGAGGTTATTGATATTTCTCCCGGCAATCTTGATTCTCGCTTGTGTTTCTTCCAGTCCAGTGTTTCTCATGATGTACTCTGCATAGATAAGCAGGATGACAATATACAGCCTTGACGTACTCCTTTTCCTGTTTGGAACCAGTATGTTGTTCCATGTCCAGTTCTAACTGTTGCTTCCTGGCGGGCATACAAATTTCTCAAGAGGCAGGTCAGGTGGTCTAGTGTTCCCATCTCTTTCAGAATTTTCCACAGTTTATTGTGATCCACACAGTCAAAGGCTTTGGCATAGTCAATAAAGCAGAAATAGATGTTTTTCTGGAACTCTCTTGTTTTTTCCATGATCCAGCGAATGTTGGCAATTTACATACACATAATACATATGCTGAAGTTTAGGAGACTTATTCCATGCATCAGAAATTTATTTTGATTTTTTAAAAATATAATAGGTAATTTCAAAAACATTTATTAGAAAAGCAGTGAACAAAAATATTTCCTTAACTAAATATTAATCCAATACATTAATATTTATTAATGTATTAATCTAATCGATTAGTAAGATGTTTATTAAAATAAATTTTTGAATTGAAATATATAATAATTATGTGTAATTATTTTAGAATGTTTTATCTGTGTTTCTTTATATTCCTATCACTTGCACATGAACTGATTGATTTGTAAGATAGACAGATTAATACCTGTTTCCCATTTATGTAGAAAATATATGTAAAAAACCCTGTTACTGTTAACTATAATCTTCACTCATGTATTTTTCCTTTGGTTTATTTTAGGCACCATACCTGGACCTATTATATTTGGCAGCACAATAGACAGCACATGTATTCTCTGGGATATTAACGAATGTGGAAGTAAAGGAGCTTGCTGGATTTATAATAACGTCAGGATGGCCTATATGCTAGTGGCCATAAGTAAGTGGTGACTTCTTGATAACTTTACAGTAAATCGATTATGACAAGAGAAGTGGATCTTACTGTTACTTACTTAGGTTTTGACATGCTTTGGTCCGTGCAGTTGGACTGTTCTTTAGTCCTAAAGCAGAGATCAGTTATCAAAGCAGGTCTGAAAAGGCATACCTAGAGTCTGTGAGGCGCAGTCCAAGATAGAAGGGAGTGACATTTTAGCTGTCCTTGCATCACATGTTATATAATTTTCTTTTAACAATTTTTCTCAAAATTTTTTGGAAAGTATAACAAAAAGCTAAAAGAGAACTCTGAGAAACTGGAATGACTGTCATCTAAGCACCTGTGCTTTGAAGAGCACATAGTGCCTAGGTCAGGATGTATTCTTGGCGCTAAGGTACTTCCTAAGAGACCTTTTTATGATATAACAGGTTAGCCGTGATGTTTAACCTTTTTGCCTTCAGTAGATAAAATTAGAAAGCTTAAAAAAAGCCTAAGAAATTGTGCTTATTGCTCAGTCATGTCTGACTCCTTGCGACCCCGTGGACTGTAGCCCACCAGGCTCTTCTGTCCATGGGGATTCTCAGGGCAAGAATACTGGAGGGGGTTGCCATGCCCTCCTCAAGGGGATTTCCCAACCCAGGGATTGAACCCAGGTCTCCTGCATTGCAGGCAGATTCTTTACTGTCTGAGCCACCAGGGAAGCCCATGAATACTAGAATGGGTAGCCTGTCCATTCTCCAGGGGATCTTCCCTGCCCAGGAATTGAACCGGGGTCTCCTGCATTGCAGGAGGATTCTTTACCAACTGAACTACCAGGGAAGCCTCTTATTTCTTCTACATGTGTTTAAATTCAGAGTATGCTGTCTGAATTTACAATGACAGAATAATAAATTATCCACTGAAGAAATAAATACATAAATCTAGGAAAACAATGAGATGATAAATATTGACTGAAATGGGCAAAATTAATCTTCTCATCACTTTTACCTGCTAAGAAACATTTTTTATTCAGTGTATTTTTATGTTAAAAAATTATTTAAGTGGTTATGTTTATACTTTTTGACCAAAACTGTAGATAATTAATTTTTCTTTTACCTACTCAGTGATAAATATGAGAATTCCTCCACCAGAAACATATGTACCTTTAAATATTCCAAAGATATTATCATAATAGTACCTATAATTAGTCTAAATATAGAAATGTTTAGCTCAATGAGTATTTCTGTTTCTCAAATACCCAGTTTGAGTAAAATATTAATGATTAATACAAATTAGCTACTGCAAAAACTACAATGTGAGGTCATTTAATATATTTAGTTAGCACTTAGATGCTTGTACTATGACCAGAACTAGTTTCTTTAAAGAGAAAGAGCCTCTTTTAAAATTTTTAAAACTTTGGTAAGAAAGGTGATATTCTTTCAAAGAACTCTCAGAGTTTTTTGAAAATAAATTGAAGCCTGTGATGTGAATCTAAATGTTTAATATTTTTAGTTGATGCTTAAAGGTAAATTTTAAGTATTGAATATTATATATTCCCAAAGAGACTTTCTCCTAAGAACTCTGAAGCTTTTTTTATTTTTAGAATTACTTTTAATCATGGACACAAAGATGTTGCAACTGATTATTCAGGTTCAATGATGATGTAAGCTATCAGTATCTTTCCTTGGTTAAGAATGTACATGCTATGTATGCTATGCTATGCTGAGTCGCTTCAGTCATGTCTGACTCTCTGCAACCCCATGAACTGTAGCCCACCAGGTTCCTCTGTTCATGGGATTCTCCAGGCAAGAATAGTGGAGTGGGTTGCCATGCCCTTCTCCAGAAGAATGTACAATCATAGCCAAAAATAGAATAGTTATTATATATTTTCATTGTTTAGAAAAATAAGACTCATTCATTGATTTGTAGACAATGTTCTATTGAAAACTATCACCTTTCTTACTAAAGTTTTTAAAATTAAAAACATAAAACTAATTGCCTGTATACTCTTTTTTTTTATGCAAAAGTGAAAGTTTCTTTATGTAGTGAGATTCTATTCATGAAGAATTTTCAATGAGGATCAATTTTTGTAATAATTAAAGCTTAAAATCCATGATTAATTATTGTTTTTCTATGTAGGTGTTATTTGTAAAGTTATCACTGTTTTCTTCAATGGACTTGCAGTCTTTTTGTATAAACCGCCACCATCAGTCACAGAGGTGGTATTTCAAAATCAGAATTCAGTTTTGACTACGGTTTCATTAGAATGTGATTTCAGCAAAGCAGGGAATGACGGATGAGACAGCAAAAGAGAAGACTGAAAATCGGCCTGCGTTTGTAAGAATGCATGTTATCATTGCAGCATTAACTATCCAATATGGACAATCATATTTTAGAAATTGGTTTTTTATAATTAAATGTGTTTCCTGTGTATGTATGAACTCTGAATTTGTTTTTGTTTTAATATAAGAAATAGACCTGTGCCTTCAAAGCCCATCAAAAGCCTCAAAACACACACACACACACACACAAATATAGATGAAATCCCCTTCTAATAAACAATACTAGAAAGAAAAAGCCAATGTTTAGTTAACAGTTTATATTTTAAAACCAAAGTGATGTTTCTATCCCTCTTACAACTTGTTTTATTTTAATTATCATTGTCAGAAGTTTGGCCTTTTTAAGAAAATTCATGGTGTAAAAATTTAAATGTAGCTAGTCTAAGTTCTAAGTTTAAGAACTATTATTGAAAGAACATGAATTTAAAACCATCTAAATAATATTATTTGTTTTTAAATTTATATGTACTAGTCTGTCCTCGATTTATTATAGACAGTTAGTGAACTGTTAGAATGTTGGTTAATTATCTTTTTTGTGTCCCAGTACATAGTGCATTCAGAAATATTGGCATTCTATACACATATCTTCACTTTAACTCAAGAATTCCAGGAAGTGATTTGTTGATATTGCTGATTTTTAACATTTTTATTATTCTGTGATAGTATTATTCAGTTTCATGTCTTCCAAAGGGAGGTGCCAGCTTCAGTAAAGTGCCAATTAGATAGGAAAATATTTCTTTAAAAAAATGGCTTATGTGCATTTTATTGATTTTCTTTCAAAAGCTTTCTTCATGAACTGTGATCAGTGTTTATATACTCAGTAGCTTAATTTTCCTCGTTTGAAAAACAGATCACCTAGTACATTACTTACAGCACATAAGCAGTGCTTTGCTTATAGTAGGCATGTATTATTGTTTGGTTAAAACATTAAACTCTACTTTTAACTAATCTGTTTATTTAAAGATTAAGTATTTCACATATATAGCATTATAATTCCATTTTTTCAGCTCAGACTTCAGCCAACTTTGTGTTCTCAGAATTGTGGAGGAAATACATCAGTAAACATCAGTAAAAATAACTTCTACCTGGTCAAGAACTTTACTGATTAAGAAAACGGGTAGCTATTTACAATCAGTGTTTTATTGAGTAATGAAATGGGTAAAGGCCTGATTGGAGATCAGGATCAGAAGCACTAGAAATTCACTGATTTTTGAAGAATAAAATTTTGTGGTAATTGGTGGCCAGAGGCGATTCAAGAATTGAGTAGCATTTATAAATTGAGATGCAAGAAGGAATGAATCTGAAGTGAGGCAAGCAAGCACACGTGAATGTTGGGGAATTGGAGGAGCAGTGGGTCACCCATCAGAGAGACAGATCTACTTAAACTAGGAACACGTAATACCAAAGGCTGAAGCCAGAATGGGTGGCCGAAACCCAGGTGCTTAAGAAACAGGAAACGCGTAACAACCAAAGAGACAGTTTAGGGTAGACAGGGCAACAAACGTGTTGATACTCCCAATTCAGAAGCAGTCTCCCTCCCAGCCAGACACATTTTAGATTATTTTTTTATTTTTAGTTTGCCTGCGTGGGTTTTCGTTGCTGCCCAGGCATTTCCCTAGTTGCTGGGGGCAGGGACTGCTCTCCAGGGGCAGTACTCAGGCTTCTCACTGGGGTGGCTTCTCTTCTCGCAGAGCAGAGCCTCCTGGATGCACTTAAATACTGCAGAGGCTCAACAGTTGTGGTGGATGGGCTTAGCTGCTCCGTGGGATGCAGGGTCTTCCTGGACCAGGGATTGAACCTATGTCACCTGCACTGGGAGGCAGATTCTTTATAATGAGTCACCAGGGAAGCGCCACTCAGACACATTTTAAATGTTTCTTAGAGCTAAGGCTAAAGGGAGATTTTAGGCTTTCTATATCCTATGGGTGGGGCTTCCACAGTGGCTGAGTGGTAAAGAATCTGCCTGCCAATGCAGGAGACGTGGGTTCGATCCCTGGGTTGAGCAGATCCCCTGGAGAAAGAAATGGCAGCCCACTCCAATATGCCTGCCTGGAAAATCCCACGGACAGAGGGGCCTGGTGGGCTACAGTCCAGGGTGTCACGAAAGAGTCGGGCACGACTGAGCGACTAAATGACAGCAACCCTATGTGTGGAAACTAGGAGTGGAGTGGAAGCATTTTCTAGATGTAATAAACAGCAAATCCTCAGTAACATTCATAGAGTGGAAACAAAAACTATAAAACGTACTAGTCTAAAGCCACTTGAGAGAAAAGAAAAAAATCACTCCACTCATGGAAATAGTTGAATAAGTAAGTCACTAAATGATTGGCATTCACAATGATTTTTAGTGATCAACAGTTTCACTGTGTTCAGCATACTCAATTTTATTAGATGATAAACATTCTTACAAAATTTGTAATGAAAATGATTAAAGTGAAAATAATTTTGGCACTTGAAAGAAGTCAGACTCATATTTACCAAGAATACCTCCTCTTATGCTAGGGCAATATAGACACTACTATAATTTTTAAACATTGTTTATTTTTTTGGAGTTACCTGGATTATATGAGAACATAATTTTTTATAATATGTATTTTTCACAATTTATAATGATTTTTAAGTCTGTAATTTGGTGATTTTTTTGTACATAATTGAAGGTATGTCTTAAAATTTAACATTTGAATTTTCTTAATTGTAGCTACCTTTATATATGGAAAGAACTGTACAATTGTTTACCTGTGTAAATTGGAGGAAAATGCAAATAAAAATTTAGCTCTATTTTTTTCAATTTTTATTATAAATAATTATGTAAAATCTATATATTTTAAAATATCAATATGTTTGTACTTGTTTAAGTGTTTAATCTTATTAAAGTCACAGATTTTAAAATATGATTTATTTCTGTTTATGTATACATGCACATTTGTTGGTTGGGAGAGGGAAAATCTGACCTGTTGAACTTGCAATTTAACAGATCAGTGGATGTATTTAATTCAGTATAAGCCATTCATTGTGGAATATATACTAAGATTCTTTCACACAACAGTTTCCATGTAAAGCAGATGAATATATAGGATTGATATAATAAGGGTAAGTGTAACAGATGGTTTGTTTTGAAGTATCTGACACCAAAAGTAATGTGTCTTCAAAAGGTTATACATTTAATTCATCATGAATTATCAAAATACTCAGTACAATATCTTTAAAGCATTGGTCATTAATTTGAGATGTGATGATATTTTCCCTTCACTTTAACACATTCAGGTTCCTTTAGCCTATTTGTACTCCAGACAATAACATTCAGTTCGGTTCAGTTCAGTCGCTCAGTCGTGTCCGACTGTTTGTGACCACATGAACTGCAGCACGCCAGGCCTCCCTGTCCATCACCATCTCCCAGAGTTCACTCAGACTCACGTCCATCGAGTCCGTGATGCCATCCAGCCATCTCATCCTGGGTCGTCCCCTTCTCCTCCTGCCCCCAATCCCTCCCAGCATCAGAGTCTTTTCCAATGAGTCAGCTCTTCGCAACATTAGCACATGTTAAACTTGTTTTTCAGTCACTCAGTCATGTCTGACTCGGTCATGACTGCAGCATGCCAGGATTTCCTGTCCTTCACCATCTCCCGGAGTCCACCCAAACCCATGTCCACTGAGTCGGTGATGCTGTCCAACCATCTCATCCTCTGTCGTCCCCTTCTCCTCTTGCCTTCAGTCTTTCCCAGCATCAGGATCTTTCGCTTGAATGAGGCAGCTCTTTGCATCAGGTGGCCAAAGTACTGGAACTTCATGTAAGTGATCTAAAATAGCAAAGCAACCAGAATCAGATCTGGTGAAGTGGATCAACATGTCAGCATCTTAGCAGGATTGTAAGTGCATCAGTGGTCTGCCTCTGTGACCAGGTGACTGGGAGCGGTTGCCATTGCCGTTCATGTGGCAAGAGCACGTCTGCCCCATATCGCTGCCCCAGGAAGAGATCCAAAGACAAAACCCACAGTACAATTTTCACCGAACGAGTGTCACTTTTACACCATCCGAAGGTTTGAAAAAACTATGTTGATCATCCTAAGTTTGAGACTCTGTAGTGAGGGAATTTAACCTACTCTGCTTCAGTTCAGTTCAGTTCAGTTGCTCAGTCATGTCCGACTCTTTGCGACCCCATGAACTGCAGTACACCAGGCCTCTCTGTCCATCACCAACTCCCAGAGTCCACCCAAACCCATGTCCATTGAGTCGATGATGCCATCCAACCATCTCATCCTCTGTCGTCCCGTTCTCCTCCCACCTTCAATCTTTCCTAGTGTTAAGGACTTTTCAAATGAGTCAGTTCTTCACATCAGGTGGCCAAAGTATTGGAGTTTCAGCTTCAACATCAGTCCTTCCAATGAACATTCAGGACTGATTTCCTTTAGGATGGACTGGTTGGATCTCATTGCAGTCCAGCGGACCCTCAAGAGTCTTCAACACCACAGTTCAAAAGCATCAATTCTTCAGCATTCAGCTTTCTTTATAGTCCAACTCACATCCATACATGACTATTGCAAAAACCATAGCCTTGACTAGACGGACCTTTGTTGGCAAAATAATATCTCTGCTTTTTAATATACTGTCTAGGTTAGTCATAACTTTCCTTCCAAGGAGTAAGCGTCTTTTAATTTCACGTCTGTAATCACCATCTGCAGTGATTTTGGAGCCTCCAAAATAAAGTCAGCCACTGTTTCCCCATCAATTTGCCATGAAGTAACAGGACTGGATGCCATGATCTTAGTTTTCTGAATGTTGAGCTTTAAGCNTTCTTTAGAGTCCAAGTCTCACATCCATACATGACTATTGCAAAAACCATAGCCTTGACTAGACGGACCTTTGTTGGCAAAATAATATCTCTGCTTTTTAATATACTGTCTAGGTTAGTCATAACTTTCCTTCCAAGGAGTAAGCGTCTTTAAATTTCACGTCTGTAATCACCATCTGCAGTGATTTTGGAGCCTCCAAAATAAAGTCAGCCACTGTTTCCCCATCAATTTGCCATGAAGTAACAGGACTGGATGCCATGATCTTAGTTTTCTGAATGTTGAGCTTTAAGCCAGCTTTTTTACCCTCCTCTTTGACTTTCATCAAGAGGCTTTTTAGTTCCTCTTCACTTTCTGCCATAAGGGTGGTGTCATCTGCATATCTAAGGTTATTGATATTTCTCCCGGCAATCTTGATTCCAGCTTGTGCTTCTTCCAGCCGTGTTTCTCATGTTATACTCTGCATAGAAGTTAAGCAGAAGCTTGTCCAAGATAAGGAAAAATGGAATCACTGATTCAAGCGTGTCCGAATGTTTCCCCTTCTCCTCTCTTTTCCTTGTTAATATGTACCCCTCTTTTGCCTTGGTTAGGTTGGATCAGTCTATTGTTAGCTTCCTGTTTCTGTAAGTGGTGTAATGATGATTATCATGGCTCTTTGACAAGGAGTTTCAAGGTCTGAAATTAGCAGCAGCAAAACCTGTTGGATAACACTACCCATGAAAACACTTAAAAAAAAATAGAGATCAGATTATTCTAGTGGAAATGAGGCTGCTCTTGCTTGAAAATATCAGTTATTTTAAAATATTTTTAAATATTATTATCTCCTGGGTATGAGCTGGACATACATATGGTTTATACTCACTACAGTTCCGCTGTTTCACATGTGAGACAGCTAACACCCAGGGAAATTAAGTTTTCAAGGCCAGAAAGTTAATAAGTGGTCAGAGCTAGAACTTGAATTGAGTTTTGGCTCAAAATTTTTTATGAAGTTACTGTTGGTAAGCAAATATCAGGCACACAGACATGAAAATAATTTGGTCTCCCTGGTGGCTCAGCCGGTAAAGATTCACCTGCAATGCAGGAGACCCCTGTTGCACTCCTGGGTTGGGAAGATCCCCTGGAGAAGTGATTGACTGCCCACTCCAGTACTGGGCTTTGGTGGTGGCTCAGCGTCTAAAGAATGTGGGAGACAGGTTTGATCCCTGTGTTGGGAAGATCCCTTGGGAAGATCCCCTGGAGAAGGGAACTGCAACCAACTCCAGTATTCTGGCCCGGAAAATTCCTTAGACCGTATAGTCCATGGGGTTGGGAAGACGGACTGGACAGGGTGACTTTCACTTCACTTTCCAGAAAAAGTGTTTAATTTTAACCCTTTCATATCCTTTCCGGAGAAGGAAATGGCAACCCACTCCAGCGTTCTTGCCTGGAGAATCCCAAGGACAGAGGAGCCTGGTAGGCTGCCGTCTCTGGGGTCACATAGAGCGGACACGACTGAAGCGACTTAGCAGCAGCAGCGGCATATCCTTTCCAGACTTGCAATTTCCGTTTTTGCCAGCAGGTGGCAGTAGTGACCTGGCTACTGCAGTAAAAGTGCGTTGCTTTTTGAATTTTACTTATTTTTTTAAAAATTTCTGACTGTGGTGTTTTCCTTGCTGCGCAGGGAACTTTCTTTAGTTGCAGAGCATGGATTCTAGGATTCTGGGGCTGCAGGAGCAACTGGACAGTTGCCTAGTTGCTCTGCGGCCCGTGGGATCTTCCTGGACCAGTGACTGAACCTGTGTTCCCTGCGTTGGCAGGCACAGTCTTAACTGCTGGCCCAGCAGGGAAGTCCTGAACCTTTTCTTCAGTTCTGTTCAGTCGCTTAGTTTTGTTCAACTCTGTGAACCCATGGACTGCAGCACGCCAGGCTTCCCTGTCCTTCACCATCTCCCAGAGTTTGCTCCTACATGTCCACTGAGTCAGTGATGCCATCCAACCATCTCATCCTCTGTCGTCCGCTTCTTCTTCCACCTTCCATCTTTTCCAGCATTAAGGTCTTTTCAAATGAGTCAGTTCTTCACATCAGGTGGCCAAAGTATTGGAGTTTCAGCTTCAACATCAGTCCTTCCAATGAATATTTAGGATTGATTTCCTTTAGGATGGGCTGGTTGGATCTCCTTGCAGTCCAAGAGACACTCAATAGTCTTTTCCAACACCACAGTTCGGATCTTTTCTTAATGGAGGAGTATTTCTGGCTCTTTGGTAAAAATTACATTTGCAGTTTTTCATTTCCTATCTTTTAATAATTTTTNGGTTGGATCTCCTTGCAGTCCAAGGGACACTCAAAAGTCTTTTCCAACACCACAGTTCGGATCTTTTCTTAATGGAGGAGTATTTCTGGCTCTTTGGTAAAAATTACATTTGCAGTTTTTCATTTCCTATCTTTTAATAATTTTTGCATAATTATTTTCTCATTGAATATCATTGGAAAAGTTTCCAGTTAGAAAAATAACTATTTAATAACTATCAAGAATTATTCGGTAAATGCAACAGAATAGTTATGTTGATTTTACTTGGTTAGAAATAGGATGTCACATATTTCTNTCTTTTAATAATTTTTGCATAATTATTTTCTCATTGAATATCATTGGAAAGGTTTCCACTTAGAAAAATAACTATTTAATAACTAACAAGAATTATTCGGTAAATGCAACAGAATAGTTATGTTGATTTTACTTGGTTAGAAATAGGATGTCACATATTTCTAATTTCATGAGTTTCCTATCCAAGTACTGGCCAAGAGTGAATTTTTCATATTATTCTATATTTTATTTTAAAATGTCAATTAGCTATCTGAATTATCTTTCATAAAAAGAATTTGATCCTTTAAAAACAGAAAAAATACCCCAAAATAAAAAAATTTCAAAATTTTGTTCAAGTTGTCTTTTCATTGGTCAGCATGCATTCAGTACATACTGGAATTAACATGTTTTTACTTTTTGCTGACATTCCATACAATCAGTGTTGATAAGACCTCTTCAAAATTAAACAAAAAAGGGAGCAAATCTGATATGAAAACATAAAATGATCTCATACTTTATACTTCTATTAAACCTAAATCAAATCCCTTATGATTATACAGTGCGAGTGAGAAATAGATTTAAGGGATTAGATATGATAGACAGAATGCCTGATGAACTATGGACGGATGTTCGTGACATTGTACAGGAGAAAGGGATTAAGACCATCCCCATGGAAAAGAAATACAAAAAGCAAAATGGCGGTCTGAGGAGGCCTTACAAATAGCTGTGAAAAGAAGAGAAGTGAAAAGCAAAGGAGAAAAGGAAAGGTATACAAATCT
>SJYV01051817.1:1199020-1214652 GCA_006410875.1 Neotragus pygmaeus
AGTGAAGAGGAACTAAAAAGCCTCTTGATGAAGGTGAAAGTGGAGAGTGAAAAAGTTGGCTTAAAGCTCAACATTCACAAAACTAAGATCATGGCATCTGGTCCTATCACTTCATGCAAATAGATGGAGAAACAGTGGAAACAGTGTCAGACTTTATTTTGGGGGGCTCCAAAATCACTGCAGATGGTGATTACAGCCATGAAATTAAAAGACGCTTACTCCTTGGAAGGAAGACTATGACCAACCTCAATAGCATATTCAAAAGCAGAGACATTACTTTGTCCATAAAAGTCCGTCTAGTCAAGGCTATGGTTTTTTCAGTGGTCATGTATGGATGCGAGAATTGGACTGTGAAGAAAGCTGAGCACCGAAGAATTGATGCTTTTGAACTGTGGCATTGGAGAAGACCCTTGAGAGTCCCTTGGACTGCAAGAAGATCCAACCAGTCCATTCTAAAGGCGATCAGTCCTGGCTGTTCATTGGAAGGACTAATGCTGAAACTCCAATACTTTGGCCACCTGATGTAAAGAGCTGACTCATTGGAAAAGACCCTGATGCTGGGAAAGACTGAGGGCAGGAGGAGAAGGGGACGACAGAGGATGAAATGGGTGGATGGCATCACTGACTGGATGGACATGAGTTTGAGTGAACTCTGGGAGTTGGTGATTGATAGGGAGGCCTGGTGTGCTGCAATTCATGGGGTTGCCAAGAGTTGGACACAACTGAGCGACTGAACTGAACTGAACTGAAAAGCAGATTTCAGTTGTTTTTATGATTCTCAAATCCTTTTTGGCTAGCCGAGAAATGCATTATGTTATATGTCATTTTCTTACAAAACTGCCTCTCTCAAGGTTTTCTTTTCAAGCCAATTGAGTTTTTATTATTCAGTTTTGTGACTAAATTTACTCTCCTCAAAAGGTTGGAATCTAATTGGCAGTTAACAAGTAAAGCAATTAAAGATTTAAACACAAAGTCAGAATATTCACCTTTCAGAAACATGTATTGATACTTAATGCTTGGAACTGCAGAGACAAGCCCCTCTGTCTTGTCTGTATTTAATCTTTAGTGGCTTGTGGACTTTTGTAAATTGAACTGTATTTAATCAATAATATTAAAATACAGTTCAGTTTTACTACCAGTTTTGTAGGGGGGAGTTCGGTGTCAGGCATAGCATTGATAACGTGGGAATATAGCACCCCCCTCACATTCCCCAGTCCCGAGCTCCTATGGTCGATAAATGTCTGTAAGTGCAATATAGTTTAAAACTGTTACCAGAACACACAGTGGGAGTGACACAACAGCTGATGCAGGGGAGTTACAGCTGTATCAGTGATTTGGAAGGTGGCGGATTGATGTCATGTCACAAAGCGATGCCAGTCGCAAACAGGCTACAGTGCTCTGTGCCCCGGCTGGTCCAGTTAGAGCTGTCTCCATAGTGGAGTAAACGCTTGGATGCCCTGATTATCCAGCCCGACCTCATTTTCCACAGATGATTGTACTTTATTCTTATCAGGGAATACAGAGCCTATTTAATAGGACTGTTCTCAGCTTCTATTTACATCTGTTTACGCCCTATTTACAAATTAACATTTATCTTCTTTCATTCCATTTCAATGGAAAAGAGGTCCTTTTTAGCAGTTATCCATCTACTGACCTATCACTTCATTCCATTCCGAAACCCCTTGATCTTCTTTCTCAGGACATTGCTCAAACATTTCTCTCTCTTCTGTGGAATATATTAATCTTTCTCTGTTTCATTTCATTTTTTCATTTAAAGAGTTCGTGTTTCCCCTTCTATAGGACATTATCTTTCTCCGTCATGCTTTCCAATGCCCAAGTCCAGCCCTGATGAGTCTTTAAATATTTAGGATTTTAGTGGACACCTCCCTTGGGCTAAATCACAGGCATTGGAAACTTAATTTGCTAGCAGCTCACCTCACCATCTTCCCTGCCCTGCGGGCTTTTCTCACCTGTCTGGTTTACCCTCTTTTAATTAATGACTGGATCCAGCTGAGCCCCAAACAACCCCTGCCTTTGCATTCTAAACCTCTCAGCATCTATTCTAAATCCATAAACAATTCCTATCTCTACCATTGATTATGAACTCACCACTATTGCATATAATGACTATAATTTCAAGGAAATAAACATGTAAATATCAATAACCTCAGATATGCAGATGACACCACATTCATGGCAGAAACTGAGGAAGAGCTAAAGAGCCTCTTGATGAAAGAGGAAAGTGAAAAAGTTGTCTTAAAACTCAACATTGAGAAAACTAAGATCATGGCATCTGGTCCCATTACTTCATGGCAAATAGATGAGGAAACAATGGAAACAGTGAGAGACATTTTGGGGCTCCAAAATCACTGCAGATGGTGATTGCAGCCATGAAATTAAAAGGCGCTTGCTCCTTGGAAGAAAAGCTATGACCAACGTCGACAGCATATTAAAAATCAGAGACACTGCTGACAAAGGTCCATCTAGTGAAAGCTATGGTTTTTCCAGTGGTCATGTATGGATCTGAGAGTTGGACCATAAAGAAAGCTGAGCACCTAAAAAATTGATGCTTTTGAACTGTGGTGTTGGAGAAGACTCTTGAGCATCCCTTGGACTGCAAGGAGATCCAACCAGTCCATCCTAAAAGAGATCAGTCCTGAATATTCACTGGAAGGACTGACGTTGAAGCTGACACTCCAATACTTGGCCACCTGATGGACTGGTTGAAAAGACCCTGATGCTGGGNAACCAGTCCATCCTAAAGGAGATCAGTCCTGGGTGTTCATTGGAGGGGCTGATGTTGAAGCTGAAACTCGTACTATGGTCAAGTGATGCAAAGAACTGACTCATTTGAAAAGACCCTGATGCTGGGAAAGATTGAGGGCAGGAGAAGCAGACGACAGAGGATGAGATGGTTGGATGTCATCACCAACTCAATGGACATGGGTTTGGGTGGACTCCGGGAGTGGGTGATAGACAGGAAGGCCTGGCGTGCTGTGGTTCACAGGGTCGCAAAGAATAGGACACGACTGAGCGACTGAACTGAACTGATGGGAGACAGTTCTTACTGAAAACAAAATATTGGGATTCAGGGGAAAAAAAGCAAAGAAACTCCTAAGAATCTATAATTAAACTAGGAAGAGAAAAGGAAGAACTGAAAATTTTTGTTTGTAACTGGCATTCATGTATTACATAATATATATATTATGCAAGACATTTTACAATTTTAGTATGAANATTGGGATTCAGGGGAAAAAAAGCAAAGAAACTCCTAAGAATCTATAATTAAACTAGGAAGAGAAAAGGAAGAACTGAAAATTTTTGTTTGTAACTGGCATTCATGTATTACATAATATATATATTATGCAAGACATTTTACAATTTTAGTATGAAGACAAATAATGGTTAGATTTAGGATAAACTCAAATACAAATTCAACTTCTCCCTCATTCTTTCAGAAAGATTTCAAAATGTACAGAGGGCCAATTAGTGTTCAGTGCTGAGCTAGTGTTTCAGACTCTATATACTTTACAAAAAGTATTTATGTAACATTATTTCAGGTAAAAGGGAATACTGGTTTAGAAAACACTTTAACACTTGGTTATGGTTAAACACTCATATACATTGATCATTAAAATCATCAATGAGCTTATAACTATTTATGGAAATGAGGGAAATGTTTGGTTAAATATAAAGTAATAAGCTGGTTATAAACTATCTTGGGTAACTTTAATATAGGAGCCAAAACTGTCATATTATGAAACATGCAGCCACACTTTTAATTTCCTATGCCTTCAGAATCTTGGACCTCAAAGTAAGTCTGCTTTACCATGTATCTATGCCCTGATCAGATATTAAGCAGCAGTATCTGATTCCAATTCCAAAGAAAGGCAATGTCAAAGAATGCTCAAACTACCACACAATTGCACTCATCTCACATGCTAATAATGCTCAAAATTCTCCAAGTCAGGCTTCAGCGATACGTGAAACGTGAACTTCCAGATGTTCAAGCTGGTTTTAGAAAAGGCAGAGGAATCAGGNAGGGAGGCCTGGCGTGCTGCGATTCATGGGGTCGCAAAGAGTCAGACACGACTGAGTGATTGAACTGAATTGAACTGAGAGATGAGAAAGAAGATTTTCTTGTTCTTCCAGCTTGCTCAGAGCCCTCGTCTGGAGGTAGACAGCAGCGGTGGTACCTCTAAAACAGCACTACTGTATCTTCCATTACTGAAAAGAAAAGCTTCTAGGAAAACCTGAAAAACTTATATTTTGGTATTTGCCACCTACTTTCAGTATCTGCTTGTTTTTAGGGTCCCAAACCTACGGAAGCTAAAGCTCCAATACTTTGGCCCCCTGATGCGAAGAACTGATTCTTTGGAAACAGCCCTGATGCTGGGAAAGATTAAGGGCAGGAGGAGAAGGGAGCGACAGAGGATGAAATGATTGGATGCTATCTTCCACTCAATGGACATGAGTTTGACCCAACTCTGGGAGATAGCGAAGGACAGGGAGGCCTGGCATGCTGTAGTCCAAGGGGTCACAAAAAGTCAGACACGACTTAGCAACTAAACAGTAGCAGCAAACCTATGAAAATTGTGACTATTTAATGAGGTTTACATTAATCATCATGATGGCGGTTTGCCTCACATAATGCCCTTATTTCTGTGGTTTCAAATAGTTCACTCTTCATATCTCCAGGTTCCACATTGACTGATTGGGCCAATCTCAGATGGAAAATATTCAGGGCAAAAAAATTCCAGAAAGTTCCAAAAAGCAAAACTTGATTTTGCTGCACAGCTGGCAACTATTTGCCCAGTATTTACATTGTGTTTGTAACTATGTGCTTCGTGCTTATGTTGTATTAGGCACTATAAGTAGACATGATTTAAAGTATACAGAGGATGTGGATGTTGTATGCAAATTCTATTCCATTTCATATAAGGGACTTGAACATCCACAGATTTTGGTGTCCACGGGGATCCTGGAAGCAGGGTCCCGCGGATATGAACGAGTGACTGTATGTGTCAAGTGCAATATATTGTTCTGTATTTGGGATTTTTATGTACCACGTTCTACCTGTTTCTTTTGTTTGAAAACTAATTGTTGAATTACAGATTTTGAGGAGGCAGATGGGTGAACTGAAGGGACTATCCATGGGTCACGTAGAGCGTTCTAGGTAGATGCTGCCTGCGTTCCTACATGGACCCTGTGGTGTGGTGCAGTTGGGCACTCTTCCTGCACAGCTTCTGCCGTCGCCTTGATTGTTTCCGTCTGTACAATGGGTCCATGGCGCTTACCTTGCAAACTCTGCCGTTGTTGCCGTTTAGCCGTAAGTCGTGCCCCACTCTTTTTTCAGCCCTATGGACCGTAACCCACCAGGCTCCTCTGTCCCTGGGATTTCCCAGGCAGGAGTACTGGAGTGGGCTGCCCTTTGCTTCTCCAGGGGATCTCCCTGACCCAGGGATTGAACCTGGGTCTCCTGTACTGGCAGGCAGATGCTTTACCACTGAGCCCTTAGCAACCTGGGCAATCTCTGAGGTCAGTGGTGTCCTCTGTCTTCCTGGTACCATAGCGTCTGTCCGCACAGCTGGTGTGGCACCTGATCAGCACCCACTTAGCCATGGTTAAGTCTGCGGATACAGGTGTTCAGGCACGTCACCCCTTAAGGTCCCAGTTACCTGGTCTCTCCGGTAAGATTTTCTGCAAGGATGGGAAAGTGAAAGTGAAGTCGCTCGGTTGTGTCCGACTCTTAGCGACCCCATGGACTGCAGCCCATCAGGCTCCTCCATCCATGGGATTTTCCCAGGCAAGAGCACTGGAGTAGGTTGCCATTTCCTTCTCCAGGGGATCTTCCTGGCCCACGGATCGAACCCAGGTCCCCTGCATTGCAGGCAGATGCTTTAATCTCTGAGCGAGGATGGGAGCCACCCATAATTCTGTTTCTGACACAGTACTGGCTGGCCACGTGAGGGTGTTGAGCACCTGAAATGTGGCCAATGTGTCTGAGGAACTGAATTTTTTATTGTACTTAATTTTAGTTAAATTAACTTTCAGTAGCCATATGTGGCTACTGCATTGAATGACACAGCCCTATAAACTCAGCTATTAATATTTTTTCAATATTTGTACATTCTCTTTATTTTCCTTTTCCTTCAGCCTTTATTCACCTCTTCTATTGCTGTGCAAATAGCTCCAATTATCTCTTTATGTAGCCCGTAAATAGACTGCAGGAAAATGTAAACAGAATACTGGAGGGCTGTGATTTCAGTCAGTGTTTAACTTGCTTTCCTTCTGGGTGGCACTATTTTTTCTGGGGCTTGCCAAAGACTTAGCACGTATTTTGCTAATGCGCATTTTGCAGAGCTCAACCGAGACTTGCCCAGAATCCCCGTGGACTGGGCTTGAATGCTGCTCCTTGCGAGGGAGAGGTTCTAGTCCCGCGCCGCACGCCTGCATGGGTTTCAAATGGACGCCGTCTCTTCCAGCCTTTTCCAGCCGGTTTTAACTCTGCTTAAGCATGTTGAACTGCAGGGAGGCGGAGAGGAATAGTAGGCTGTGCTCTGTGGACGCCTCGGTGTGTGCTGCAGACAGTGTGCGCGCTCTCAGGAGCGCCTTCTGCCCGTGTCTGAGCTGCTCAGTAACCCAGTGCCGGGCGCACAGGACGTCCTTGGGAGGTATCTGAATACGGTTCAGGGAAGACGAACTGGAAACTCAGAACGTCTCAGGTGGCTTCTGCTTTCGTTTATTTGTATATTTGAGGGTCACTCAAAACACCTGAAGCAGACTTGAGGGGGTGTCTAGAACTTGGGAGGGCCACACTGGCCGTGATGGCAAGCCCTCATAACCATGCCAGCTGGAAAACTGGCCTGCAGGTATGAGAGTGGGGTGTTCCCTGGGCTTCTGGCACTCACTGTGCTGTCTCTGGAACAGAATTTCTGATCGTCCTTCCCATTCACCTTGCCACTCCTGCCTCCCTTCCTTTTTCTGTTCATCCTTAGAAAGGGGGTGAAGAAATTAAATAGAAGTAAGATCAAGTCAACCATCAAGAAAAGCTGTTTAAATTTTTTCTTTTAATGAAATATAGTTGGATTTATAAAATAGGGCTAATTTCTGCCTGTACAGCAAAGTGACGTGTGTGTGTGTGTGTGTGTGTGTGTGTGTNTTCATATATATATATATATGTTATTGTGAAGAGGCAATAGAATTTTAAACCACCAAGAATGATAAAATACTAAATTTAGCTTCTTAATTTTATTTTCAAACATTTCTTTTATGAATACATGGTAATTTCATAATCTGAAATATGAATTACTTTGCTGATATAGATTATCAACGAAAATGGTTATTCTTTTGAATTCTCTTTTCCAACTCTACAATACCCGGCTGATTGGCTAGAGATAGGGAAAAAATATGAAACAAAATTGAAAATTTTGAATATATTTTTAAATAACTTTAACAGGTGGAATTCTCCAGGCCAGAATACTAGAGCGGGTAGCTGTGTCCTCCTCCTAGGGATCTTCCCAACCTTGGGATCAAGCCAGGTCTCCCGCATTGCAGGCAGATTCTTTACCAGCTGGGTCACCAAGGAGTGGTATTAGGGTATCAAAGCAAAAATCGCTGTAGCAAATTTAAACCAGAAGGAAGACATTATCCAAGGTTGCTGTCAGCTTTTGGCGAGGAGAGACGCCAAACTCAGTATGAACTCAGCTCTGCATAAAGAAAAGGTGGTTTGTAAGAGGTGGGGTGAGGGGGAGATTGTAGGCCATCTGTGTTTGCCAACTGGCTTTAACCCAGGAAAGAGTAAACTTTCTAGTCTTTTCGTGAGTTAGTTTTACTACTCAGAGCAAGGAATCCACAGAAGTTAGGCTCCAATCCTTACACAGAAATGGGTGAAGGAGGGATGAATGATACCATATTTTATCATTCCATTTCAGTGGGAAAGAGATCCTTTCTAACAGGTATCTACCAACCTCATCTCTTCAACTCATTATGAATACAATCTTCCTTGATAACGCATTTTAAGGGGAAATCTCTCAAGTCGTTGAGAAAGACAACGCTAAGTTGTAAAACAGGCAAAAAAAAAAAAAAAAAAAAAACTAAAAAGAGAAAGAAAATGCTTACATCTCAAATGAGCAGAGAAAGAATTTACAGGGACCAATTTTCTAAAAGTAAATGTTCTAAGGTAGGGTCTCGAATTAGGGAGAAGTTTAATTTTTAAGATCAGTCAAGCTGAGGGATCTGTTGAGGCTATCCTTGTCAAAAGGAGGCAAATTCTTTTTTCTTTTGACTTTATTTCGACCTTCCATCCTTAACCCTGGCTGAGCACAATTTTATATAGCGTGGTTTTATGGTTGCTTGTGCCAACTACATATTGGTGCTCGCCATCCTTGGGCACGGCCTGTCTCCTTCTAAAGGGTTATGTCACGCGCCCTGCAGCTGGTGACCTCCAGTGCCCCCTGAAAGGAGTGCAGAGTGGAGAGAAGAAATGCTGCCTCCTGCTCAGGGTTGAGGGGAAACCCGGCAGGACAGGTCTTCAGGTAGTTAGGTATTCTCAGGAGCTGATTTTATGAGCCCGATTTCTGAATCTCCTCAGATCTAGAAAAGCACTAAAGTCCTTCATGGTGACAACTGTTTCTTGTGACTAGCAGGGCCTCACGAGACCAGCAGACGCATTCTAAAAAATAAACGCGCTTGACTGCATGTTCTCCCACGTTCACCAAAGCCACATAGGAAGTGACATTTCCCCGCTACCTCTTTGGAGCAGTTTCTCAGAGTTGTTTGAGGTGCTGTCTTCTGAGCTGTATGTAGTCATCAGTCAGTTCAGTTCAGTTCAGTCGCTCAGCTGTGTCCGACTCTTTGCGACCCTGTGGACTGCAGCACGCCAGGCCTCCCTGCCCATCAGCAAGTCCCGGAGTTCACTCACACTCATCTCCATTGAGTCGGTGACGCCATCCACCCATCTCATCCTCTGTCATCCCCTTCTCCTCCCACCTTCAATCTTTCCCAGTGTCAGGGTCTTTTCATTTTGCCCCAAATAAAACCTTACTCCCAGCTCTCACATTGTACCTTTCTTTTTTAAATTCAACACTTGGTATTTGATTTTGAACTAGGGACTCTGTAATATAGTAATAATCTTTCATAAATTCTAGTCTAATTTAAACTTTTTTTTTTAATTACATGATACATCTGTCAATGGATTTGTGTTTTTACTCAAAGAGTTGTGGAACAATTAGTTCCTCGAAACTGTCTAATGTCCTCAGCAAACATTGATCCTGTTCTGACTCTTTAAAATTCTGATATGAGAAGACTACGTATAAAAGACTGCTGTGAACAGGCAGAGATAACACAGGCTCAGACACACTAAAGCTAATTACTTACAGAAAATGGTTTGAATGTGGGCCAATAAGAGATTGAGGAGTAAGCATATTAAGGCCACTATAATGGAAGACATGAAATGAGACAAAAGAAATGAGGGATGGAAATGTAACGCGTGGAAGGAAAGCCATTCAGGAGATTAAGAAAATTACATTGCTATTGTGTTTCATTCCAGTTGAAATGAATGACCTTCTTTGGCAAATGGTTCATGAATCCAGTATTTATAAGAGAACACAAAACACATTGGTGGTATACAGGTTAGCTTTTTTTTTTTTTTTGCCTTTGTTTCTTTGATTTTCCTGTTTTCTTTAATGCTTAAGATAATTAATTACATTGCAGATATACAATTCTGTACACGTGAAGCCTTAAAGAATAGAGACATTATGAGCTGAAGACAGGACTTGCCCAATGTCATGTCCTCTTTATCAATCAAAACACTGCTGGATGTGCACATCAATAACTATTTAAGTAAGGAGATCAGTCCTGGGTGTTCATTGGAAAGACTGATGCTGAAGCTGAAACTCCAATACTTTGGCCACCTGATGCGAAGAGCTGACTCATTGGAAAAGACCCTGACGCTGGGAAAGATGGAAGGCAGGAGGAGAAGGGGACGACAGAGGATGAGGTGGTTTGGATGGTTTGGATGGCATCACCGACTCGATGGACACGGGTTTGGGTGAACTCCGGGAGGGCTGGTGGTCGCAGAGTCGGACATGAGTGAGCGACTGAACTGAATTGAAGTAATGAAATGATGGGTTGTTAGAGCAGGGTTGTTTTCTCAATTTTCAATGAATTGTTAGGCCCAGGAAGTCAGGCCCTCTGTTGGGTAGATGTCTGAGTTTTGGTGGAAAATAATTTTTTTTTAATTAATTCATTCTCATGCCCATATAGATGTGAATAATATGCTTTATTATTCTTATGAAAAGATACAGTGGCACTTCCCTGGTGGTTCAGTGGTTAGGACTCTACTCTTCCACAGCATGCAGCGTGGGTTTGATCCTTGGTTGGGGAACTAAGATCCTGTATGCTGTGGATGCGGAGTGTCCCCCCTCCCCCACCAAAAAGAGGATATATATATATATATANGGCACTTCCCTGGTGGTTCAGTGGTTAGGACTCTACTCTTCCACAGCATGCAGCGTGGGTTTGATCCTTGGTTGGGGAACTAAGATCCTGTATGCTGTGGGTGCGGAGTGTCCCCCCTCCCCCACCAAAAAGAGGATATATATATATATATTCACATGCACAAAAAGATAAAAAGACAGCAGTGGACCTGGTCATTAGGGAGGGGAAACAAAACTTAAATGTGGTGCCATTTCTTACCTGTCCTAAACAAAAAGATCAGTTCAGTTCAGTTCAGTCGCTTAGTCGTGTCCGACTCTTTGTGACCCCCTGGACGGCAGCACACCAGGCCTCCTTGTCCATCACCAACTCCTGGAGTTTTTTCAAACTCATGTCCATTGAGTCAGTGATGCCATCCAGCCATCTCATCCCCTGTTGTCCCCTTCTCCTGCCTTCAATCTTTCCCAACATCAGGGCCTTTTCAAATCAGGTGGCCAAAGTATTGGGGTTTCAGCTTCAACATCAGTCCTTCCAATGAATATTCCGGACTGATCTCCTTTAGGATGGACTGGTTGGATCTCTTTGCAGTGCAAGGGACTCTCAGAAATCTTCTCCAACACCACAGTTCAAAAGCATCAATTCTTCAGTGTTTTGCTTTCTTTAGAGTTCAACTTTCACATCCATATATGACTACTGGAAAAATACTGAAAAAACCCAAAAAGATAGTCTTAGATTTATTCCCATTTTAATTAATATGCACTTGAGTCTCAGGAAAAGAGGCACAGACTGAGGTGACTTTGCTGTACTCCTATGTATAGCACAGTAATTTTGCAGAGATTGGGTGCTGATCTAGTAGGTCCCAAGCTTTCATGGTTCACAAACAACTTAGGATCTCAGTAAATTTTTCACGGCACATCTAAATCCAGAGAAACAGCTAACAGTTGTGTTTATTAACTAGACAGATTCAAAATTTAATAAATATTTATTTCCTATAAATTTAACAGTTATTTGGGGACTTCCTTGGTGTTCCAGTGGCTAAGATGCTATGCTCAAAATGTAAGTTGCCTGGATTCGGTCCCCGATCAAGGAACTAGATCCCACCCGCTGCAATAAAGAGTTCATGTGCTTCAACCAAAGATCCCACATGCTGCAGCGAAGATTAAAGATTCCATGTGCTGCAACTAAGACCTGGCACAGCCAAATGAATAGATATTTAAAAATAGTTATTTGAAAAAAAGCATACGTAAATTGAAAGAAAAATTATATTTTTATTCTTCAGTAATCAGAATTACTAATATATGCATCTGTTGGGCACATCTTCTTAAAGCTTAGGATTGGCTTGGAAACTGCAATCCTTGTTTGCTTTCCTACTTTGCTTTTCACAGGCAGTTGCTTTATTATCATTGTTATTGTTGTTGTTCGGTTGCTCAGTCATTTCAGACACTTTGGGGCCCCATGGACTGCAGCACACGGCAGGCTTTCCCGTCTTTCACATCTCCAGGAGCTTGCTCAAACTCATGTCCATTGAGTGGGTGATGCCATCCAACCATCTCATCCTCTGTCGTCCCCTTCTCCTCCTGCCCTCAGTCTTTCCCAGCATCAGGGTCTTTTCTGATGAGTCAGCTCTTTGCATCAAGAGGCCAAATTATTGGAGCTTCAGCTTCCGTTTCAGCCTTTCCAGTGAATATTCATGGTTGATTTCCTTTAGGATGGACTAGTTGGATCTCCTTGCTATCCAAAGGACTCTTGGGAGTTTTCTCCAGCACCACAGTTTGAAAGCATCAATTCCTAGGTGCTCAGCCTTCTTTACGGTCCAGCTCTCACATCTGTACTACTGGAAAAACCATAGCTTTGACTGTACAGATCTTTGTGGGCAAAGTGATGTCTCTGCTCTTTAATCATGACTGCTGAAAACCCAGCTTTGCAAAGATATGCTATTATGTAAAGGAATATAGTACAATCAAATACTAAGACTTTGAATTTCTCAAGCTAGCAGTTTGTACAGAGTACAACAGATACTGAGTAGTGCTGTGTTTTCTTAAAAACTTTAAATATCCCACTGGGCCTTTGAAAAACTCAAACTTCTAACTTCCTTCTGTCTCCTCTTGTATGGAGGAGATTTTGCTTTTAATTATATTCCCTAAGATTTTTCCTCTTTGCTTAGTTAGATGCAAAGTTTGTAATCTGCCATTTTGACCTGATTCAAGTATTGCAAGTTATTATTACTGATTTATACTTATAGACATTTTCACTTTTTTATGTTAGATAATTCATATCCCATAACATTACCACAACCTTCTATAAGTTAGAAGGGAGATATTACACTTCTTTAAAAAAATATTCATTTTAGAGACAAAGGGGAATCTAACAATGATGACATTAGTTGCTAGAAAAGGTACAAGGTTTGTACCTAAGATGAGTATGATAACCATTGTTTCACATTATTACATTGTTTTAACAAACTCAGAGTATGTGGCTTGCCCAACAGTCCAACTCAATACCTAAAATTCAATATATCATTATACTTTCCACAGCTTCATGAAAGGTTTTTTCTTTTTTTAAATGACTAGCAAAGAAGACATATAGTTAAATTATGACAAAAAAATCTTCCTGTGTATTAAAATATGTAAGACATCGGAACTCAGGTTCAAGTTCAGTCATACAGTCATGTCTTACTCTTTGTGACCCCATGGACTGCAGCACAGGAACTTACTCAAACTCATGTCCATTGAGTCAGTGATGCCAGGTTCAAGAAAGTTTCTGGAATTTTCTTTTCAGGAGACTGTAATTTAATTTTCTGTATTAGTTTAAATTATAACAATTTTATGTGACTATTGACACAAATCAAATATTTTTTCATCCCTTCACCATTCTTTGCTCAGTCTTCCCACGTCTCATGATTCAACTCCCTTAACTAACTGCTGTGAAAGTGCATTAGGTTTTCAGATTTTTTCCTAGTCACACACACACACATTCGCAGAGAGTTTTCTTACTTATTCATTTGTCTATTTTATTTTATAAAACTCTAAAGCAAATCTTATACTACTTCCCCCCATTTTTAAAATTATATTATGCGCAAAGTCAATGTCTCTCTAGATAGATCTAACCTATTAGATTTTTTTAAACACTCTTACAGATTTCTAATGTGTGACTATCATGATTAATTTACTCTTTCTTTGCATAATATAAAAAATATTAATAATATGACAGGTCAATATCTTTAAATGGGTTTGAGTGCAATACAAGATGCATCAGATGTGAGAGATGAATTTGATGAGTCTAACAGTTACTATGAGATAAACAATCATACCTGAAGATATACAATATAGCCTAAACTGGTAGATGTGATACTTTAGAATATAAAGTGATTTCAGAACATGAAAATGAAGGAAATCAACAGAAGAAAAAACATTTTATTTTTGATAGTTTTGAAACCATGTCATCCAACTTAATAGACCTGAGATAGATATCTTAGAAAAATTTCTAAGGAATAACAAGTTTTAAACAGAACATTCAGGTGACGAGATTACAATGGAATGAAGATGAACTGGCGGCATTTGAAAATCATTCGGTGGTAACCATGGAAGAACATACTAATTTTTTAAAAGCATGAAAGATACTGTCTTACAGGACAGTGTTTGCCAAATTCAGAGAATTTTAAAAAACATCACACAGATGGGACTCCATAATGATTTGACTTACATACACCATAAAATGATTATCACACTAAGTTTAGTAAACAAGCATCATGTCATACAGAAGCAGAAATAAAGAAATGTGAAAAGAATTTTTTGTATCAAGAGCTCAGAATTCCCTGTCTTAATATTTAAATATAACATGCAGCTGTATGCTGGTTATATATACCTTGTACATTGCATCCCTAGTATTTATTCCAGTTATAACTGATACATCTTACAACTTGTACCTTTTGACCACCTTTCTCCAGTTCCCTCTGCCACCGCCCCATGCCTTTGGTAACCACAAATCTGATCTCTTTGTCTATGAATTTGTTTGCTTGTTTGCTTTTGAAGTATAATTGACCTACAACTCTGTGTCCATTCCTGTTATACACAGTGATTTGATATTTCTATATATTTTAAAATGATCACCATGATAAGGCTATTTATCATCTGTCACCATACAAAGATATTACATACTTATTGACTATCTTTCCNCTTTTGAAGTATAATTGACCTACAACTCTGTGTCCATTCCTGTTATACACAGTGATTTGATATTTCTATATATTTTAAAATGATCACCATGATAAGGCTATTTATCATCTGTCACCATACAAAGATATTACATACTTATTGACTATCTTTCCCAACTGTGTATTTTTTCCTACCAATGATTCATTTATTTTGGAACTGGAGGATTACAGTTAATCCCGCTCATCTATTTCTCTCCTCTCAGCTTCCTCCCCTCTGACAAAACTCCTGATTGTTCTCTGTATCTATGACTCCATTTTGTTATGTCTGTTCATTCATTTATTTATTTATTTATTTTTAAAATTTTTTATTTTTTATTTATTTATTTTTTTAAATTTGACTTTACAGTACTCTATTGGGTTTGCCATACATCAACATGAACCTCATATAACTGAAATCATACAGCTTCTGTCTTTGTTTGACATTTCACAAAACTTGCTTTTATTAAGTTTGCAACCCTATTTGACATTTCAAACTCTGTGTATATTATTTATACAGAGATTAAAGTTTAAAGCCTTTTGATTCATACAGGAAAATGGATCATTTTTGCAAAAACATGGACTTTCAAAGAGTTTTGTGGGTTTTTCAGTGAAGGTCTAACATTTTCCTTCAGTACAGTTACCTAACTTTGGCCACCCTTTCACAGTGTATCATTTTTCATTCTACTCACCCATGCTTTTATGAAAAAGATGCAGACACTGATGGATCTCAAAGTAAAACACACGGAGCCAAGATTTTCTGAAATTTGTTATTTGTCTAAAAATTTGTAATAGATACACTATGTCTGCACAGGATGCCAGAATAATCAGCTAAAAAGGGAAGAAATTAGTCAAGGGAATGTGAAAAGTCTTGGTTCATTGCCAAGTTTTTTCCATCTTGTATAGATACCAATTCAGTGCTTTCTAGTATTTATACTAATGTGTTTTAAATACATTTGCTATGGAATAAATAGACCTCCAAGCTTTTTTTTTTTTTTTTTTTTTT
>SJYV01051817.1:1220431-1239310 GCA_006410875.1 Neotragus pygmaeus
AAAATTAGATTACAATGAAAAGTACAGTAAACTGAATTAAACAGGATAAAATTAAAGGAAAGTATGGATAACAAATAATACAATGCAATAACAATAATTATGTAATAACAAATAGAAATCTTAATGTTGAATAATATAAAATCAAAATGTAGATGACAAAAATGTCTATAAGCAAGACAAAGAATTTATACAGATAATTATACTTGGAGATTAAAAAATGTTTTGAATCTGTTAGTGGTCATGTAGATAAAATTTAAATAAGAACCTGCCATATAGTAAGCACCAAAATAATCTTTATGTAATTAAATTGGCATAAGTAATTCAGTAAATAAGTGGAACTACCATATGTATATTTTATGTGGTGTAATCAATATAGTTTTCATGTATTCATGGGATATTTTTCCTAAATGCCACATATGTATTAGGCCAAAAAATAAAGTTTAATAAATGATTAAAAATATTGAAGTAAAATATAAACTGCAAAAATTAAACTCTAGTAAACACATAGGGAAAGATGATGGAGCTGATTAAAGGAATACTGTTCTTTACATTAGTATTTTCTAAGATCATCCCAGATGAAAGTGAAAGTGAAGTCACACAGTCGTGTCCGACTCTGTGCAACCCCATGGACTGTAGCCCACCAGGGTCCTCCATCCATGGGATTTTCCAGGCAAGAGTACTGGAGTGGGTTGCCATTTCCTTCTCTAGGGGATCTTCCTGACTCAGGAATTGAACCCCAGTCTCCCACATTACAGGCAGATGCTTTACCCTCTGAGCCACCAGGGAAGCTCATCCCAAACGGGAGCATGAATTAAAATGTATTTTGGATACTCGTGTGAAGGCACCGCTTTCTGTCTCTATAAATCTTGAAAACTAAAGTGCATTGAAGATTTTTAATGCAGGTTTATACAAAATTTTTAATTTTAAATAAAACACAATAAAAAGCAGAACACATTTTTCTTTAGAGCTCAGTTAAGTAGTTTTACAGGTGAGAAGTGAAAATGTGATCTTTACAAAAAAATCTTAGACAAAGAGCAGTGATGAAGAGACAGAGAGAGTGCTATGGAATGAAAGGAAACACAGCTTTAATCAATTTCAGTGACTGTTTATCTACCAAACTACCAATGACTATGACTGTGAGGTCAATTCTCAGTAACAAGGGGAAAAGTGTTATCGAAAAATTCAGAAAAATCTAATTGGAAAAGGAATATTTCTTAATATTATATGTAAATGAGAGACATTTTCTCTAAATAAATTTATATTTAAAAAATAAAAAAAATTTTAAATAAAATAAAATAAAAAAGTCATAATCATGGAATGTAATTTCTCTTCTTTTAGTCGACATGTTTAGGCATTACACAAGACAATTTAGAAGCTCAGATTTTTTTCCCCTACTTCTCTGAATTATTTGGTTGAATGGTTCATACTTAACTATAATATATCTTGAGTAAAATTTGAAAAAGTGACTGGGTTAATTCATGTGGAATTTGAAAAACTGGGATGGCCTGCTGAGCTTGGCTTGGGGAGAGAGTGATACTGAGAGGCAGATTGTGTTTCAGGCTGGGGTTGAGAATCACAGCAAGAAAGAGTTCTGTAGTTTTCTGCCGAGGTAAGTTCACTCTTAACCTTCAGTCACACCCGACTTTGCATGCCGTTATCTGTGGTTAAAGTCAAGTTTCTCTCATTTCCTTAGGTCATAATCCTGCCTAGTCTTGGCTTTACTCTTTTTTTCTTCCAGTTTTTTGAAATATAATTGATGTATCACAGTATAAGTTTAAGGTATACAGCATAATTCTTGCACTTAAATATATCATGGAATGATTACCACAGTAAGTTTTGTGAACATCCATCATCTCATATACATAAAAACTAAAGATATAGAAAGGATTTTTTTCCTTATGAAAAGAACTCTTAAGATTTACTTCTAACAACTCTCATATATAATATACAGGAGTGTTGACTGTATCATGTTGTACTTTGCATCCCTAGTACTTATTTATCCTATAACTGGAAATGTGTACCTTTTGACTGCCTTCACCTAATTCCTATGTATCCCCTGCCACCCCCCAGCCCCCCACCACACACACACTAACTCACTGCCTCTGGTAACCATAAACTGAATTTCTTTTTCTATGAATTTCTTTGCTAGTTTTTAAAGTATAATTGACCTACAATGAATGATATTTCCTGTAACACAGCACAGTGATTTCACATTTCTGTACATTTCAAAAACATCAATAAGCCTAGTTAATGATACATCACCATACAAAGATATTATATAATTATTGACTTTATTCCCCATACTGTGCACTTTATACCTGTAACACTTTTATTTATCTCAGCTAGAAATTGGTACCTCCCACACCTATTTCTTTCCTTCCCCTATTTCCCCTCCCTCTGGCAGTCACCTGTTTGTCTTATTTATGACAGTTTTGTTATGTTTCTTCATTTGCTTTTTAGATTTCATCTGTAAGTGAAGTCATACAGGATTTGTCCTTCTCTGTTTGACTCCCTTCACTAAGCATAATGTCCTCTAGGTCCATCCAGTTTGTCATAAGTGGCAAGATTTCATTCTGTTGATGGCTGAACATTCTTTCACTGTTTGTTTACACAGCATCTTTATTCATTTAGCTGTTGCTGGGCACGTAGGTTGCCTCCACATTTGGCCACTGTAAGTAATGCTGCAGTGAACATAGGGTGTGCATATCTTTTTAAATTAGTGTTTTAACTTTCTTTGGATAAATATGCAGAAGTGGAATTACTGGATTGTATGGTAATTTTTCCTTCAATCATTTGAGAAACCTCTGTACTGTTTTCCACAGTGGCTGTACACCAGTGGTAGATGGGGGGGGGGTCCCTTTTTTCCACATCCTCCCCAGCACTTATTTCTTGTCTTTCTGGTAGTAGCCCTTCTGACCGGTGTAAGGAGATACCTTGTTGTTTTGATTTACACTTCCCTGATGATTAGTGATGTGAAACGTCTTTTCGTGTGCCTGTTGACCATGCATCTTCTTGGGGAAAATGTTTCTTCAGTTCTTCTGTCTACTTTTTCATTAGATTGTTTGTTTGGTGTTGAGTTGGAGGAGTTCTTTGTATATTTTGCATATTAACCAGTACCGGATACTTCTTGGGCAAATGTCTTCTTTCATTCAGTAGGTGGCTTTTTTGTTTTGTTAACAGTTTCCTTCACTCTACAAAAGCTTTTTAATTTGATATATTCCTGTTTGCTTGTTTTTGCTTTGTTTCCCTTGCCTGAGAAGACACCCAAAAATTTTGCTAAGATGTCAAAGAGCATACTGCCCATGTTTTCTTGTAGAAGTTTTATGGTTTCAGGTCTTATATTTAAGTCTTTAATTCATTTTGAATGTATTTTTTTATGGTGTGAGAAACTCGCCCAGTTTGATTGTTTTGAATGCAGCTGTATAACTTTCCCCTCACCATTTATTGAGGGGACTGCCTTTTCCCCATTGTATATTCTTTCCTTCTCTGTCATACATTAATTTCCCAAGTCAAGGTGGATTCATGCCTGGGCTCTCTATTCTGTTCTGTTGATCTTTGTGTCTGTTTCTGTGCCAACACCATACTGTTTTGATGACTGTAGCTTTGTAGTACAGTTTGAAATCAGCATGCCTGATACCTCCAGCTTTGTTCTTCTTGAGACTGTCTTGATTATCTGGGGTCTTTCATGTTTCCATACAGCTTTTAAAATTACTTGTTTTAGTTCTGTGAACAATGCTATTGGCATTTAAGTAGGGAGTGCACTGAAGCTATACATTGCTTTGGGCACTGTGGTCAATTTAACAGTGTTCCTTCTTCCAGTCTATTGGTGCAGGGTATCTTTCCATCTGTCTGGGCCACCAGTTTCTTTCATCAATCTCTTGCAGTTTTGGCTCTATTCTTCATCCTATACTTAGTGTCTTTCTCACCCACCCAATTCAGGCTTCTGCTGAGGGAAAGGCCACATGAGACAACAAGCAAGACAGCAGGATTAAAACTAGACTTTCATGTCCTTCGAGAATTTCCTGAGCTAGCTCAGCGTTTGCAACCTGTTTCTTCAGGTCTCTGTATCTTATGGCTTGAAGAGTGTTGGTCATTAGTTACAAGGCCCCAGTTGGGGCCAGAACACCAGCAGACTCCTGCTTGTTGTTGTCCAGGGCAACGATAGATATTAAGCCTCCTGTTATTCTGAAGCTTATTCAAGTTGCTATCTGTATCTTTCCTGTTTCGGTAAATGGCAGTTAAAGGGATTTGTGATCATAGTAAAACCAATCGAAGAAAACCTGTGAAAGTAATCAGAAAAGTGAATGTTATCTAATTGTTCTATATTCACTAACCAGTCATGATTTTCATATCCATTGTATTGTCAGACCACATGTGGAATTTTTTTAAAGCTTGCTTCGTGAGCTCGACTGATTATCACAAAATTATATTGCATACTTTTCAAATTAATGCATGTCACCAATAATAAAAATTCTGAAGTCTGAATAAATTGGCAATTATGCTGATACATAAGGAAGATGAGCGCACAAAAGGCTAGTCTTGCTTTGCTACACAGTCTTCTCTTGGCAAAGCCCTCGAGGGACTCACTGCATGCAGACTGCCCTACACGTTAATGAGTTAGGAGGGGCTGGGCTATATGGCTTTGTAACAGGGTAAAATTCCAGAGAAATGACTTTATCAGATGTGACCTTAATTAAAGGCTGCTGCTTTATGTTAGGAGACTTGCTCTTAATTACGCCACTCATGCCAAGCCCCCAGAAGAGGAGGAGAGGTAGAAGGCGCCGGAGACTCGGCTCTCCTTGGCCCGCTTGTGGGCACTGGCCACGTGCTTCTCCTGCAGCTCTGGCTCTTGGACGACGGCTGCTGGCTGTGGAAAGCATTGGTTTGGGTCTGTCTCTACAGCTGATATCCACCTTGGCAATGCCAGCGTCAGTGCCAGAAGCTAGATTTCGGTATATATTTGGAAACCAAAGTTATGGGTAATAAAAGTCCCTAGAACTAAGCTGAGTACTTAGCAGAACTGGGGAGAATGTTGCTTTTCTGATTTCAGCTTATATTTTCTTCCTGAGAGATAAGAACCAAACCTAGAGTGTCAGGACTGTAGCTCAGTTGTACATGCCTCCAGCCCCACTTTCCAGGTGGCTCAGATTCCAGTCTGGGGGTTGACTGAGACTTCGTGCAGCCATCTCCCCCATGAGGATCAGCTCAGGCTGCAGAACGTACCTGACTGCCTGCCTCTCCTCAGACATCCATTGTGCCTGGCCACCTCTGATTCCTAGCAAAGGACACAAGGTGGGCTCAAGCTGAGGCCCCTACAGCAGGATGACAGAAACACAGACAAGGTCACTTTCTGTTTGACCTAAGCTGGTATTTTATGAAGTTTGCAATTGTAGAAATCATAAGTGGCCCAGCAGTCTCACTTGTCTGGAGTTCGTTCCTTTGAGCGAGTACGGGACCCAAGTAGAGATGTCTTCTAAAACTAAAGTCAGTGCTTCATTTCCTCAGAATGTCTCCTCTTTATAGATTATATTCAATTTCCTTAAGCCAAAAATTTCTTGTAATGATGTTTGTCTGAATCCCTAATACAAATGTTCCTCAGAGGATTCATATTTGAGATAAGTGGAATTCCTGGTTCTATTAAAATGGTTTTTCTTCATTGTTTCCTCCTATTGCAAGAGCAAGTCGATTTTGTAATTTTATTTCCAAATGTCTCTAGTGATCTGCTGACCACTGTCAAGCAATTACCATAATGATCAAAGTGTAGGCCATTATCTGAGACGGAGTGATAGCGCTGCTAACTTCTAAAAGTGAGCATCCGTGCGTTGAAGGACAGTCGATGTTCTCTACATTATAATCAGGACTGTGTGTCTTTTAACAGGAGGCCATAAATACAGGGGGTAGAAATCACTTTTTGAAGTGGAGATAGAGAGCCATATTTCTATTGGTTAAAGAAATCTTCATCTTTTGAGTGAACTGTAGCAAGAATACATAAAATATTTTTAAGATGAGTGGAAATTTAAAGACTTAAAGGGAAAAGAGAGTGGCACTTCAAATCCAATAAACAGTTTATGTCTTTGTCATCATTTGATGACTACCTGAGGCCAGCTGAAGAATGGCAAGGACTCTGGCATTGAAGTTATTAATAAGTAGAAATCTTCCATGATGAATAAGGTTTGGGAAATACCAGCGGATCTGCCGAGAAGCTAGTTGTATTTCTGGAGTGCTCCCTGGTGCAAAAGCCCCCCCAGATAACTGGAGGTTGGTGAGTCTCCTCAGCCTTGAGATTACTCCCTTTGGCCATGATGGCAGTTNTTTCTATATGGTCAAGCCAGGACTCTCATGGCACTATGAAAACGTATTTCAGGTCTCAGTACAATGATGATGTTTCACTTTGAAGTGTCATTTTTCTATAAATTATTATTATTATTTTTAATGTGTGAAGAGAGCAGGTCCTAGGAGTCATTAACTTACTGAGCTCACTGGGTGGGATTTGGGTCTCATACTATTGTTTTACTGATTTGAGGCATGTTTCATGCTTCTGTTGCTAAGCAAGCATGGTTGATTTTGTGGTTAAGCAAACCTGCTTTCTTGAGTGATCATTATCTTACAGTATCCGAAAGCCCCCTGAAGTTCCCTCTCTATAGAGCACAACCCTGTAATGGGATTTCTAAGCTAACTAGTTGGTTATCCCAGAGAAGGCAATGGCACCCCACTCCAGTACTCTTGCCTGGAAAATCCCATGGATGGAGGACCCTGGAAGGCTGCAGTCCATTGGGTCGCTGAGGGGCAGACACGACTGAGTGACTCACTTTCACGCACTGGAGAAGGAAGTGGCAACCCACTCCAGTGTTCTTGCCTGGAGAATCCCAGGGATGGGGGAGCTTGATGGGCTTCCGTTTATGGGGTCGCACAGAGTTGGACACGACTGAAGTGACTTACAGCAGCAGCAGCAGCAACAGTTGGTTATCCAACTCTGTCCCCATCAATGGCAATTCTAGGCTGAAAACAGCATACTAACTTTGAACCCTGTCTCCTCTGGGATGGGGGTCTGGTGAACGTTAACAAGTTCCGTTTTCCTGAAAGCAGACTCTGAGATAGAGTTTAAAGAAGGAGATGATGATAAAGGGGCATCATTAGAATCAATCATCATGGAAGGGAAGGGGAGGAATCAGAACTGAGCAAAGGAAGAGGGCACCTTACTATGAAGTCTTGATTGCCTCACCAGACCTCGGAATCAGCTGGAGTGAAACTGACCCTTCAGAACCGTCCAGCTTCAGAACAAAGCAAATGAGGCTTGATAGCTCTGCTTCCATCCTGTCAACAAATAAGCCACGGAGAGCAGCAGAGGTGGTAGCTGAGAGTCGGGGGATCAGGGTGGGTCAGGATCCGTGTCAGCTGCGGACGGGACATCAGTTTCTTTCTCTTCTCTTCGACACTTCTCTCGAGAAGTGAGGCTTACTGTGTGATTGCTGAAGATGCTATTCCCTGAACACACGTGCAGATGTGACTCGGTGGTACCAAGAGGGTCTCTAGGGACAGGGTTCTGTACCACCAGATCTTTTTTGGGGGGAAGCCTTGCCACCCAGGTGCTGCAGCAAACAGTCCTCACCTGTTGAGTGATTGTCTCAAGAGCGTGGCTGTCTCACTTCGAGGCATGTCCTTCCAGGCTTTTTTCACATCCAGTGACCGATGGAGGCATAACTATCAAGGCTCACTGGCTTCATTCTGAAGCCGGACGGCTCTGAAGTGT
This sequence comes from Neotragus pygmaeus, assembly GCA_006410875.1. Lineage (NCBI taxonomy): Eukaryota > Metazoa > Chordata > Mammalia > Artiodactyla > Bovidae > Neotragus > Neotragus pygmaeus. The sequence goes on from SJYV01051817.1 coordinate 1,228,182, forward strand.
TACCTTCGCTCCAGATGATTCCGAGGTCTGGTGAGGCAGTCAAGACTTCACAGTAAGGTGCCCTCTTCCTTTGCTCAGTTCTGATTCCTCCCCTTCCCTTCCACGATGATTGATTCTAATGATGCCCCTTTATCATCATCTCCTTCTCTAAACGCTCTCTCAGAGTCTGCTTTCAGGAAAACAGAACCTGTCCTGTGCACTAACAGCTGGGGGTAATCTTATTAAAATGAGGACTGTTTAAAGCATTTGGTCTTTATTAGGGGTGCTAATCACCTCTCTTGGCAAAGTACAGAGTCACGTTCCACGTTCTGTTGCATCAACAGTTTCCTTTTTGACTGTTTATGTGAGTTGGTTTACGACCACCAAAGACTCCTAAATGTAACCGATAATTGAGGATCAGATGCATAGAAAATGTTGCTGTTTTATTGTAGCTCATCATGCTGATGCCTCGTTTCCTTAGACTATAAATGTTGAAGGCAGATGGAAAAGGCTAGCATAATAGAGCTAAGAAACATTGGATTTTCCTTCCATGGGTGATATATAACCAGGTATAATCTTATAATCTTTGTGCTAAAACTGTGTCAAACTGACAGTCATTGTAATTGTAATTAAAAGGGACCAAAACAAATGGGACAGGCTGTATGATCGGTTTATTTTGAGATTAGACATCCATCCTAGGTAGACAGCCTATAATTCTGCAATTATGTTCTGCGAGCTATGGAAAACAACAACAACAAACACCGTGTCCAGTTTGCACATCACAAAATAAATGCATCCTATTCTATTGACTGATTGCTTTTCTGAACTGTTGCTATAATGCTATATTTCTTTGGTGTATCAAATATCTGTTACTCTTCCCCAATGAATTAGATATATTCCCCCCCTGAAACAGGGGAGAAAAGAAAAAGAAAATAGTCTTAAAGTATTTCAATAGAAGAAAAATCCTCTGAAATTAAACTATTTTATACTGCAAGCAAATCGTTAAATAATAAATTTAAATACCCAAGGGAGTTTTTGCTTTTAGTCTTTGCACAGTAACTTAGATTGGGATTAGTGGACTTTTGTGATCCAAATCACATTTGAAAGTCACCGTCTTTGAGTCCTTCATCATGCTTATTTCAAGGCCCCTATGTCCATCCTTACTTCTCATTCATCAGTGAACACACAAAAAAATTCTTAAAAAAAAAAAAAAGAATCATATCAATTTCACATAGTGGCTTTGTGTTTTCACCCTCAGCATCTCCAGTTTCCATTTTGTTGGTGATGGCTTTGATTTCCTTTTATGCTTCTCCTGTTGTCAGAATCTTAGCATGTATGCAGATCCCCACACATAGTTAATGCGCAGAGAGTAGGAAGCAGTTGGAGGTCTCATCTCCCGTGTGATGGCCAGCACGAGGGCGATCAGCAGCGAGAGCGTCCTTGACCTTCAGAACATCTCCGCCTTCATCCTCTTACCTAGCTGGCACCATCTGTTATTTTCACTGATGCTCTGAGAAACCTGGTAACTGTCTAACAAGTCCCCTTTTTGATTCTGTTAGCCAACCACTTTATGTTGAAGCAACAATAGCAAAATCTCTAATTCAAAGCTTTCATGTGTGTGAAGTCGCTCAGTCATGTCCAACTCTTTGCAACCCCATGGACTGTAGTCTGCCAGGCTCCTCTGTCCATGGGATTCTCCAGGCAAGAATACTGGAGTGGGTTGCCAGTATTTTTATCCTCTCAGCCACCAAGGAAACCAAAAATGTCAAGTTTCAGGTTTCTATGGGAAATAGAAAATAAGGAACTATTACATCTAATGTGCTGTAAGACAAGGAGTTTTCCATTTTGTTACTTGATCTATATCTTACTCATTTTCCTCCATGATCACTGATCTTTTAGAATATTGTCTTTTCACATGCTTTTGTAATGTATTTGATTAATAATTAATCCAATAAATTTGATTAATGTATTTTGTAATGTGTTTGATCGTAATATATTTGAACATGTCTCTACTGAAAGTTATTTTGGAGGAGGTATACTAGACTATTGTCAGAGTGAAGAATCTTTAGGGCATTTGAGTTATCAGGATTGGGGAAGAGGATTTGAACCAAGTAGAAGTTAGTTTNCTATTACATCTAATGTGCTGTAAGACAAGGAGTTTTCCATTTTGTTACTTGATCTATATCTTACTCATTTTCCTCCATGATCACTGATCTTTTAGAATATTGTCTTTTCACATGCTTTTGTAATGTATTTGATTAATAATTAATCCAATAAATTTGATTAATGTATTTTGTAATGTGTTTGATCGTAATATATTTGAACATGTCTCTACTGAAAGTTATTTTGGAGGAGGTATACTAGACTATTATCAGAGTGAAGAATCTTTAGGGCATTTGAGTTATCAGGATTGGGGAAGAGGATTTGAACCAAGTAGAAGTTAGTTTCATATTGATTCATTCATTGGACAGGTATTGGGCACTTTATGTATTCCAGCCAAATAATGGAGGTGGTGAAGTAAACAGTCAGTTGCAGAGCCCCAAGCAGCGAAAGCCTGGGGTGCTGTGGAGCTCAGGAGCTTCCTGAAAGGGCCACTGAATTCTCAAATGGTGATGCTTGTTTTGGGGCTGGAAGAATGTTTAGGAAGTATTCTGGCTAAGAATAAGGGAAGGGAAAAAGAGCCAACAGCCTGTGGGCAAGATCACAAGAAAGAAAGCAGGGAGAAAAGAAAGCGTTTGGAGAAAGGAAGTGGTTGTTTGTGAGCAGCGTTTGAGTGCTGACATGAAAGATTTGACAAATCGAAAAAAGGATGGTAGTACCTGGAGATGAAAAACTTTATGTGCCGCGTTCAGGAGTGTGGTCTTTACCTACAAACTTGTGAAGCACTTGGAAGCAACAGTGACGATAAGCATTTTTAGAAAATCAACCTGACTACCATACAGAGAAGGAATTCTATGAGGTCTAAAATCCAAACAGAGAGAGCAGTCAAAGCTATTCAAAAGGTCTAGGTGAGATATCGGAGGGGAGACCTAGACAGAGCCCCACTACAGTTAGCCTAAAGGTAACTGCAAAAGCGGACATCCTTTGCGTTGTTGATTTTAAATATAAGTCCTGTAGGTATATTTGTTTCCTCCTCCCTTTCATTCATAAATTGAAGGTATATTATGTGCTCTTACCAGGCATTATTGAAGCTACATATATTACTGTGGGGACTGCAGCAGACGTGTTGCCTGCCTTCGTGTCTGTCAGCTGGGGTTCTCGCAGAAGCCAGTGACGCACCGCAAAAGGCATAATTGAGGAATGGCTTATTAAAGGGAATATTTTTTAAGTGGTAGAAAGTTGTAGCCAGAAATAGCCATTAGCACTCTCGACCTGAAGTGATAAGGGGAGGGAGTGATTTCTATACCCGGGAAGACCACAGCCCTGTGGTGAGACGCCACCTTGGGAGAAGCAGTGATCTTGGATTGGTAGTGCCAGTCCAAGGTGACTTTCACAGAGGGAGCTGGACAACAGATAAACTGCCTGTCCCTTCCTCATCCTGCTCGGTCCTTCCCTCCAGTATCCTGCCGCGCTTTCAGCTGGCCCAACCAAACAGACGGGCACAAGGCGTGGGAGTCTGTGATGTTTTCTATTTGGGTCCTCATCATGGAGCAAAAAGGCAGCACGGGAATTTTTAGAATTAACTGGGACGAGCAAGCAAAAGGTACAGAGAGTGCCAGCAAACTCCCACGCTGTTCTCTGTCTGTGTGTGCACGCGCCCATCCTTTCAAGACTGCGTGTGGTACTTCTTTCAGCTCGGCCTCACCTGTAAGGAACACTGTTCCTGTCGGGGAGTGAAAGTGAAAGTCGCTCAGTCGTGTCCGACTCTTTGCGACCCCATGGACTATGCAGTCCATGGAATTCTCCAGGCCAGAATACTNGATAATTGAGGATCAGATGCATAGAAAATGTTGCTGTTTTATTGTAGCTCATCATGCTGATGCCTCGTTTCCTTAGACTATAAATGTTGAAGGCAGATGGAAAAGGCTAGCATAATAGAGCTAAGAAACATTGGATTTTCCTTCCATGGGTGATATATAACCAGGTATAATCTTATAATCTTTGTGCTAAAACTGTGTCAAACTGACAGTCATTGTAATTGTAATTGATATTAAAAGGGACCAAAACAAATGGGACAGGCTGTGTGATCGGTTTATTTTGAGATTAGACATCCATCCTAGGTAGACAGCCTATAATTCTGCAATTATGTTCTGTGAGCTTTGGAAAACAACAACAACAAACACCGTGTCCNTAAAACTGTGTCAAACTGACAGTCATTGTAATTGATATTAAAAGGGACCAAAACAAATGGGACAGGCTGTATGATCGGTTTATTTTGAGATTAGACATCCATCCTAGGTAGACAGCCTATAATTCTGCAATTATGTTCTGCGAGCTATGGAAAACAACAACAACAAACACCGTGTCCAGTTTGCACATCACAAAATAAATGCATCCTATTCTATTGACTGATTGCTTTTCTGAACTGTTGCTATAATGCTATATTTCTTTGGTGTATCAAATATCTGTTACTCTTCCCCAATGAATTAGATATATTCCCCCCCTGAAACAGGGGAGAAAAGAAAAAGAAAATAGTCTTAAAGTGTTTCAATAGAAGAAAAATCCTCTGAAATTAAACTATTTTATACTGCAAGCAAATCGTTAAATAATAAATTTAAATACCCAAGGGAGTTTTTGCTTTTAGTCTTTGCACAGTAACTTAGATTGGGATTAGTGGACTTTTGTGATCCAAATCACATTTGAAAGTCACCGTCTTTGAGTCCTTCATCATGCTTATTTCAAGGCCCCTATGTCCATCCTTACTTCTCATTCATCAGTGAACACACAAAAAAATTCTTAAAAAAAAAAAAAAGAATCATATCAATTTCACATAGTGGCTTTGTGTTTTCACCCTCAGCATCTCCAGTTTCCATTTTGTTGGTGATGGCTTTGATTTCCTTTTATGCTTCTCCTGTTGTCAGAATCTTAGCATGTATGCAGATCCCCACACATAGTTAATGCGCAGAGAGTAGGAAGCAGTTGGAGGTCTCATCTCCCGTGTGATGGCCAGCACGAGGGCGATCAGCAGCGAGAGCGTCCTTGACCTTCAGAACATCTCCGCCTTCATCCTCTTACCTAGCTGGCACCATCTGTTATTTTCACTGATGCTCTGAGAAACCTGGTAACTGTCTAACAAGTCCCCTTTTTGATTCTGTTAGCCAACCACTTTATGTTGAAGCAACAATAGCAAAATCTCTAATTCAAAGCTTTCATGTGTGTGAAGTCGCTCAGTCATGTCCAACTCTTTGCAACCCCATGGACTGTAGTCTGCCAGGCTCCTCTGTCCATGGGATTCTCCAGGCAAGAATACTGGAGTGGGTTGCCAGTATTTTTATCCTCTCAGCCACCAAGGAAACCAAAAATGTCAAGTTTCAGGTTTCTATGGGAAATAGAAAATAAGGAACTATTACATCTAATGTGCTGTAAGACAAGGAGTTTTCCATTTTGTTACTTGATCTATATCTTACTCATTTTCCTCCATGATCACTGATCTTTTAGAATATTGTCTTTTCACATGCTTTTGTAATGTATTTGATTAATAATTAATCCAATAAATTTGATTAATGTATTTTGTAATGTGTTTGATCGTAATATATTTGAACATGTCTCTACTGAAAGTTATTTTGGAGGAGGTATACTAGACTATTGTCAGAGTGAAGAATCTTTAGGGCATTTGAGTTATCAGGATTGGGGAAGAGGATTTGAACCAAGTAGAAGTTAGTTTCATATTGATTCATTCATTGGACAGGTATTGGGCACTTTATGTATTCCAGCCAAATAATGGAGGTGGTGAAGTAAACAGTCAGTTGCAGAGCCCCAAGCAGCGAAAGCCTGGGGTGCTGTGGAGCTCAGGAGCTTCCTGAAAGGGCCACTGAATTCTCAAATGGTGATGCTTGTTTTGGGGCTGGAAGAATGTTTAGGAAGTATTCTGGCTAAGAATAAGGGAAGGGAAAAAGAGCCAACAGCCTGTGGGCAAGATCACAAGAAAGAAAGCAGGGAGAAAAGAAAGCGTTTGGAGAAAGGAAGTGGTTGTTTGTGAGCAGCGTTTGAGTGCTGACATGAAAGATTTGACAAATCGAAAAAAGGATGGTAGTACCTGGAGATGAAAAACTTTATGTGCCGCGTTCAGGAGTGTGGTCTTTACCTACAAACTTGTGAAGCACTTGGAAGCAACAGTGACGATAAGCATTTTTAGAAAATCAACCTGACTACCATACAGAGAAGGAATTCTATGAGGTCTAAAATCCAAACAGAGAGAGCAGTCAAAGCTATTCAAAAGGTCTAGGTGAGATATCGGAGGGGAGACCTAGACAGAGCCCCACTACAGTTAGCCTAAAGGTAACTGCAAAAGCGGACATCCTTTGCGTTGTTGATTTTAAATATAAGTCCTGTAGGTATATTTGTTTCCTCCTCCCTTTCATTCATAAATTGAAGGTATATTATGTGCTCTTACCAGGCATTATTGAAGCTACATATATTACTGTGGGGACTGCAGCAGACGTGTTGCCTGCCTTCGTGTCTGTCAGCTGGGGTTCTCGCAGAAGCCAGTGACGCACCGCAAAAGGCATAATTGAGGAATGGCTTATTAAAGGGAATATTTTTTAAGTGGTAGAAAGTTGTAGCCAGAAATAGCCATTAGCACTCTCGACCTGAAGTGATAAGGGGAGGGAGTGATTTCTATACCCGGGAAGACCACAGCCCTGTGGTGAGACGCCACCTTGGGAGAAGCAGTGATCTTGGATTGGTAGTGCCAGTCCAAGGTGACTTTCACAGAGGGAGCTGGACAACAGATAAACTGCCTGTCCCTTCCTCACCCTGCTCGGTCCTTCCCTCCAGTATCCTGCCGCGCTTTCAGCTGGCCCAACCAAACAGACGGGCACAAGGCGTGGGAGTCTGTGATGTTTTCTATTTGGGTCCTCATCATGGAGCAAAAAGGCAGCACGGGAATTTTTAGAATTAACTGGGACGAGCAAGCAAAAGGTACAGAGAGTGCCAGCAAACTCCCACGCTGTTCTCTGTCTGTGTGTGCACGCGCCCATCCTTTCAAGACTGCGTGTGGTACTTCTTTCAGCTCGGCCTCACCTGTAAGGAACACTGTTCCTGTCGGGGAGTGAAAGTGAAAGTCGCTCAGTCGTGTCCGACTCTTTGCGACCCCATGGACTATGCAGTCCATGGAATTCTCCAGGCCAGAATACTGGAGTGGGTAGCCTTTCCCTTCTCCTGGGGATCTCCCCGACCCAGGGATCGAGCGCAAGACTCCCGTATTGCAGGCAGATTCTTTACCAGCTGAGCCACAAGGGAAGCACGGTCAGCAACCTGGTTTTCCCTGCCTGACTTCCGCCCTAGAGGCAGCCTTGCCCCACATCCACTTCTCCAAAAGAGCCTTTTCTTTGAACTAGACAGGTATTTTATAAACAAATAAGATATACAAAGCAAAATATTTAACAGTCAACTCAATATCGTATGCAAATGACATTTTTGTGTATTTAACTGATACTGTGGATTCAGACACCTTAGGCAAATTCCAACATGTGTGAAGTGTAAGGAAGTGTTAGTCGTGCCTGACTCTTTGAGAGCCCAGAGACTGTAGCCCATCATGCTCCTCTGTCCATGAGATGTTCCAGGCAAAGATACTGGAATGGGTTGCCATTTCCTTCTTCAGGGCATTTTCCCAACTCAAGGATTGAACCTGGGTCTCATGCACGGCAGGCAGATTCTTTACCGGCTGAACTACAAGGGAAGCCAATGTGTGTGAAGAAGCATTTAAATATATTAAAAAAAAATTGTATGCGTAGACTTTGCCTTCCCTTGTTGTGGCCTGCAGTTGCCTGCGTGTGGATTATTCTCCATTTTTTCTTTGTACACTGTTTTGAGTCTGCAGTGAAGAGAAGTTTCAGGGTCAAGTCTGTAAAGTCCCCTGCCCTCTATATTCATTCCCATATAAATAGAAGTTGACAATAGGAGCTCTCGTCACTGGCAGAACTTTCAAATTCATTTTTTTCTGAGTATTATAATTGACATTATAAGTGATATTCAGGTTCTTTGGTCAGTTACAAAGTAAAAGATTTTTAAATGACAAGCAGTGTAAATTTACTTAGGTAAGAGGAATTTGTGAATGTGTAATTTACGTTTGATATTGTCAAAAAATACCTTAACATTGATAGCATTCTCAGTGTCCTGGAAAGATAGATTTAGATGATAAGGTGCTGAAAATGTCCATCTTAATTCTAGCTGTCTTGCAAATGGACATTGATAAAACAGTTTCATAGGAAAGGAGGCTGAATCTGACAAACCCTGTAGATGTTTACTGCAATGCTGTATCTGAGAACGGGGCTTCCCTGGTGGCTCAGTGGTTTAGAATCTCTGCCTGCCAATGCAGGAGGCATGGATTCAATTCCTGGTCTGGGAGGGTCCCACTTGCCATGAAGTAGCTAAGCTTGTGCTCCACGACAGCAGAGCCTGTGACTCAGAGCCTGTGCTCTGCAACAAAGGAAGCTGCTGCAACGAGAAGCCCATGCCTGGCCACTAGAGAGTAGCCCCCACCCCCCCACAACTAGAGAAAAGCCCACGCAGCATGAAGACCCAGCACAGCCAAAAAGCAATAAATGCATCCAGGTTTTCAGTACCTGCAGATGACTGCTGCTTGCTGAACATGGATTTTGATCCCTTAAAATGACTCCAAAGTCATGGGATACATATAAAATGGGGCAGTGATGGAGCAGAGTGTGTTAACAGTGTTGGTAGAGAAATAAAACTACTCCCTGGTCTTTGTAAACCAGTTATAGGGTTGTATGTATATGGAGTTTGAAGTAACAGTAGCCTGATCAGTCAGTGAGATGGTTGGATGGCGTCACCGACTCAGTGGACATGAGTTTGGGTAAACCTCAGCAGCTGGTGATGGACAGGGAGGTCTGGCGTGCCGCAGTCCATGGGGTCGCAAAGAGTCAGACACGACTGAGCGACTGAACTGAACTGCATCAGTCAATCGTACACTTTCTGCATAATTTTATTTCCCTAACAAAGAGATTGGTAGAAAGACTGAAATCATTTGGATTGAGCAAGATACACCTAGTACTCACTGTTCAGCCAGGCCAATCTGAGTCACTGAGTCTCGGTCTCAGTAGCTGCTGCTCTTGCCTTCCAGGGCTTAGGTCTGAAATTCCAGGAATGTTTTCATGAAGACTCAGCAGTAACGCAGGCAACGGTTCATTCCAATTGTAAACATCCGCATCTATGGATAGGCATGTGAAAGAGGCAGAGAGTTGAGAATCTGTGGAGTTGGAAGGAAAAGAAAACCAAGGGAGTTTTATTCTTAAAAAGGAAAGAACAATGGATGAAGTCAGCAGTGGAGAAGATTAATTTGTGGTTAATGATGAGTTTACTGATAGGCTGCAGAGAGGGTTTGAAATGTGGGAGAGTTTAGAAAAAATGATGGAGTTAGACAAAAAAGAATCTCTTTTTTCATAGGAAAGTTTTAATCTTGAGAGGGGCAAACTGAGAGAGAAAGGGAGAAACAGGATTGATAAGAACCAAAGTGGAGAAACAAAAAGCAAATTTCATAAATTCTGTATATGTTACTTAAGAGGGCAAAAAATGAAGTTCCTTTTTTTTTTTTTTTTGATGAGTTTGAATTTTGTGCATGGGTCTACATCATCCTGGATAAATTGTTGCATGGTCCTAATCAGTCAAAATATTGAGCTGGCAAAAATGTTCATTTGGGTTTCTGTAAGATGTGATGAAAACCCCAATTGAACTTTTTGGTCAACCCAATACTTTCCGTGCTGTTTGTTATTTTAAGTTGAAACTTTGCAAGATGCTCATTTTTCTCTCATGATATTATCAAGCAAGAGCTCTTGTGCCCTCACTACAGAAAGCCAAACTCTGCCAGGGGGTGTGTGCAGCGAAGTAAGGGTTTGTTTGCAGGGGGCCAAGCAAGGGAATAAAGCTTTGGATAGAAAGATTAGACATAAACTCGGTAAGGGGACTCTGTTTCAATGATTCAAACTGAGGACTTCCTCCAAAATACGGAGTTTTTCACAGTAAAGAGTTAAAAGCTCCTAGAGTCGATCTGATGAAAACCTTATTTTAAGCCAGAGGAATGTATTGTAGCAGGCTAACACTGTAAAGTGTGTGAACGTGTTTGTTAGTCACACAGCTGTGTGGGACTCTTGGAGGCCCATGACTGGCCCACCGGGTTCCTCCAACCACAGAGTTCTTTAAGCAAGAATACTGGAATGTGCTGCCATTCTCTTCGCCAGGGGATCTTCCCGACCCAGGGAACCTGGGTCTCCTGCATCACTATAAGCAGGGCGTGAGTCCCTGAATGATGAATCGGTGCCATTCCCATTTCCCCAGTGCTTCTTCCAACAGGAAGCCTGAGTGCTCATACCGTCCCCTTGATCTTTGAACCCTGTCCTGATGGTTCACTCTTCTCGGCAGGTTTTCCAGTTGGCAGGTTAGTAGTTTACGGTCATCACGTTGCTGCTGTCCACAGACCACGATATGATGATGGTATAGTTGGCTGCCTTTTCAGTGTGATATGCCGTAATCTTGATGGTTCCTTTTCATTTCTCGAGGGATTATTTTTTGCCTTTATTTTTCAATTTGTTTTTGGAGGGAGACATTATTTCAGTAATTAGCTTGAACAAGGCCAGAAAACTTATGCTATGGGGCAGAATAACAAAAGCACCCTGAACTATGAAGACCGAATCCATAAGATATTGTTTTTTTGTCCATGTAGAGTATGGAGAGAGTAGAGGTGGGATTCCCAGATGATATTTTTCTGAGTTTATGTTTAAAATTGTTAATCTTTAATAACACAGGATAAAGGATAGGTAATCTGAAATTTCTTCCAACAGTAACAGACACATGATATATACTCCTGCCCTCTTTACAAGCTTCGTGTGGTCCTGTAATTTTATATCTCATGTTCACTGGCATCTAATATAAAAAGCCAGTGTATGAACTATGAAATTGGTTTAAACTGTGTCATACTTTAGGGTTTTAGAAAATCTTCATTAACCTCTTTGTAACTTTCAGTTCAGTTCAGT
>SJYV01051817.1:1243674-1273645 GCA_006410875.1 Neotragus pygmaeus
AGTAAGCCTCTTTTAATTTCATGGCTGCAGTCGCCATCTGCAGTGATTTTGGAGCCCCCCAAAATAAAGTCTGACACTGTTTCCACTGTTTCCCCATCTATTTCCCATGAAGTGATGGGACCAGATGCCATGATCTTCTTTTTCTGAATGTTGAGCTTTAAGCCAACTTTTTCACTCTCCTCTTTCACTTTCATCAAGAGGCTTTTTAGTTCCTCTTCACTTTCTGCCATAAGGGTGGTGTCATCTGCATATCTGAGGTTATTGATATTTCTCCCAGCAATCTTGATTCCAGCTTGTATTTCTTCCAGCCCAGCATTTCTCATGATGTACTCTGAAGCTTTGTTAATGAGACTATGTCTTTGCTTGGAAACTTGCCTTTCTTCAAGATGCATATCAGTCCTTTTATGGCCTGGGACAACTCTCCTTGTGCCAATGTTATGTCAAAATGCATGTTGAGGGCTCTGGTGCCAGTCCCTGAGTTTTGAGACATTTCCTGTCTCTAATTAGCAGCCTGCTAGTAGCTATATAACAACTGGCTAAAGACTGGCAGGGGGGCATTCTTTCTGCCCCTTTCTGACATCTATGTCAGAAACTTTGTCTCTTTTGTACTTTAATAAAACCTTATCAAACAAAAACTCTGAATGATCAAGGCTCCCTCGCTGGCCTTGGATTGAATTCCTCTCCTCCAGAAGCCAAGAATCCCGGTGTCTTTCACGGCTCAGCAACAACCTTGCAGTGGGAGCCAGCTTTGATGGGGCTTCCAAGGATCAAATCTAGAAACACTTGCTACTTGAATAATACTAGTAATGGATCATGATTCATTGAATAAAATAAGTATCTTTATGTTCATATTGATATAAGCAAATCAATAAATTTAGCATTTGAGGAGGAATGATATTTTTAGAGTCTCAAAATATTTTCCAACAAAATATTATACATATTCATTACAAAGGAGGAAAACATGATTTTTTTAGTGTTGAATCATGACAAACACTACTTTCATCAAGAGATCAAAGTGAAAATTAATAATGGGACAAGTTTAAGTTCTGAGACTCCTGGTGGGATACAAAGTAAAGGATAAAATTTTAATAATATATGAATACTGATATCCTTTTTTCAATTTTCACCCTGGACTATGTAGAAGACTGTCCTCATTTGTAAAAGACACACTCCAGTATTTGAGGGAAGAGTAGCACNTGAGACTCGTGGTGGGATACAAAGTAAAGGATAAAATTTTAGTAATATATGAATACTGATATCCTTTTTTCAATTTTCACCCTGGACTATGTAGAAGACTGTCCTCATTTGTAAAAGACACACTCCAGTATTTGAGGGAAGAGTAGCACCATGTCAACAGCTCACACTTGTAGTATAAGCAGTTTTGAGGTTTTCTTACAAACTTTCTCTTGAATATGAGATTGTTTTCTTTAGAAAAGAAATGCTTTTGAGAATCTCAATAGCAGTTTGCATTCCATATCTTGTTATTACTGTAATGAACAGGTTGGCATGTCCTACTAGGCCAATTAAATTATTAATTTTGGTTATAAACGTCTTCAAAGATCGGTTAAGGAGAAAAATAGATTTTACACACCAAATTAAGATTCAAGGTAGTAAGTTTTGAGAATTCATGACACACTACATTACATTCATATTATGTTCTAGAGTACTTAAAATATTTCCCCAACAGTGGAATTATGGAAGTTTATTAAAATTTTTATTTGAATGCATTTTTTTCATTTTAAGATTATTACTATAAAGGACAATTTTAGTTTTTGATTCAGGAACATCTTTATTTCTTAGACTTTACCTATGGTATATCCATCTCCAACTGTTAGTAAGATTTAATCACTGGAAACTTGTGGTGAAATGATAAGGCAAACAAGATAGAAAGGTTATCTAATCTATTTAAGATCTTAATAGTACTCTTTCCAAGTTATTAAAAAAACTGTCACCTAGAGATTGAAATTATTTTATTTTCCTATCTTACGTTTCCTATGATCTTTTCAGATGTTTTAGAAACTTGTGTGTTGCACAGAGAAGTAGCATCAGGGATGACACATTTGTACAGCTTCACCCACCTGAAAAATCCCATGGACAGAGGAGCCTGGTGGGCTACAGTCCATGGGGTCCAAAGTCAGACTTGCACCATTAGTTACAGGTACCCACTGAATCTATGGGAGAAATGCCTACTCCACCAGTTTATTGCTCTTTTGAAGGCACCATTTAAAATTTGAATGTAGCAGCTTACTAAGTGGTGTCAAGTGCTTAAGCTCTAGAAAATAAGCTATTTGATTCCTGGGTGACCAGAGATCAGATTTCATTTTCTTGGTCAGTAGAAGCTGTTGTGTATGCGTGCATGAGGGAAAGGGATGAAGGAAGGGATAGGGAGCAGAATACAAAATTATTTCCACTTATGAGGGCCATTGGGAGTTGGTAAGAGTTCTTTTTAAACAATGTAAGATTCCTGGACTCATAATTTAAGCTTTTAATATAAGATTGAATTATCAATATCCCAGACCAATTGGTGACCAGAAAGGTGTTGAGGTGACATTCAGGTGCCCATATCTAGGCTAAGAGACCAGATTTTCAGAAATGACTCCTCAGGTACTCAACAAGCATGCCTCATGGGTAGTAGCTGAGTCTTTGTTCTTGACATGACCAACTTTACACTCAGAGCTACTTTTACTTTACATTTAAAAGTGCCTCATGTTGGTGGCATTCAGAGCCATAAAGTGTAGTCCCCGGTGGGCAATGAAAAGCCCAGCAGTTTTGGGATTTTGTGAAGAAGTTATTTTAGAAACTGAGTAGCCTTAGGAAGGCCTGAAGACATATTTGACTTTTTAAGTAGATGACATACACTCTAGAACTTTATCTTAAGTGGAATGTTGAAGTCAGTATTTCAGTATTATGCTGAGCAAAACAGCTCACACTGTTATACTCATCAAGAAAAAAAAATCATCTATTTTTCTTAGGTTTCTCATGATGAAGTCCCATGATCTAAAATCCATGATATCTGTTGATTCCATGATTCACAACATGGTTGAAACACAGAATAATGTTGTGTCTTTGATTGCTGGGTCTCCAAAAGTGCTCAGAATTCAGAGTCCATAAAATACAAAATAGTAGGTGTTTTATCTCTTTGAACATCTGTGGCAGCAGCCTGAATAATATAAACTCTGGACACATTGACTTTTCTCAAAGACTTCTCTCAAGGCTCCCTGGTGGCTCAGCTGGTAAAGAATCTGCCTGCAATGTGAGAGACCTGGGTTTGATCCTTGGGTTGGGAAAATCCCCTGGAGGAGGACATGAAAACCCATTCCAGTATTTTTACCTGGAGAATCTCTCTGATGGGCTGCAGTCCATGGGGTCACAAACAGTCGGACATGACTGAGCAACTAAGCACACACANAAATAAAGTCTGTCACTATTTCCATTGTTTCCCCATCTATTTGCCATGAAGTGATGGGACCAAGTGCCATGATCTTAGTTTTCTAAATGTTGGGCTTTAAGCCAACTTTTTCACTCTCCTCTTTCACTTTCATGTCTAATTCAAATACTTGATTGGTGATCTAAGGTAGTCTTTTATACTGTAACTTCAGTCTCCTAAATTTGTGAAATGGAAATAATTTTACCTAACTTTTAGAGTTCTAAAAAATAGGTGTAATGACATTATAGGACAAAAGCAAATAGCAATGCTGAAACAAAGTAGGTAATCAGTAATAACAACTCTTATTACAATCATCTATTTTTAAGCTTTTTTTTCTTTTGCAGTTTTCTCATCTCCATTGATTGAAATCCTACTCAATTTTCAAGACCTAAATTTTAAAATTACTTCTTTCTCTTAGATCTATTTCCCTGCTCTAAATAAAAACTTATTCAAAAATTTGAAGTAATTTAAAAAACAAGGAAAAATGGAAAATATAAACTTTTTGTCTTTCATGCTATTTTTTCCCTCTAGCTGTAAAAGAAAGGATACTTAGTAAAAATCCTGCATGATGTTTTCTGTTCGTTGTTGTTTTTTCCAGAGAAGAGCTGTTTTCATGTAACTGGCTTGTTTTTTAATTAACAGAAGGGTGATGATACATTAAGTGTCACGATTTATTTTTGAGTCGTTATAATGATTACAAGCGCAAATTGTAGAAGAGAATTTTTAAAGAGACTATAGTGCCTAAGGAGGATATAACTAGAGACCTTAATAATGATAATAAAAAAGCTCCCATAAAGAACAAAATTGTGTTTATGCATATTCTTTAGCTTTACTTGAAACAGAGTGTAGAACACACTAAAATTTGCTAGAGTAAGTGCTTCTCCCTTTAATGACCTGAGACGTATTCTATGTCTGTACAGTTGGATAACATTCCTATCAGGACAGCAGAAGGCTATTAAACCTGAAGTATCAGAGCTTAGCACCAACTAAAATAATGGTAAATGGCTAATAAATGTCTTCATGCATATCATAGTTCTGCCTGGTGTCATTAGTGTATTTCAAATAACTTTATATAATTGGTAAGCAGCTGTTTAAGTTAGCTTAAAAACTTACTTTGATTTTTCTTATTTTAAAAATTATTTTTGTTTTTATTTTTAATTTTTAGCTGTGCTGTGTGGCATGTGGGATCTTACTTCACCAATCAGGGATGGAACCCATGCCTCCTACATTGGAAGCAGTCCTAAAAATTATTTTAAGGAAAAATGCTTCCAGGTTTTATACATCCAAACCCTGACACATTTAAAAGATAGTAATAGCTGAACACCATTCTTCCAAGCAAGTGAAGCAAAAAATGTGTAGTAAGAAGTTGATTCTCCTCCAAACTGAGTTAAAAAGCAATAAATACATAAATATAAATTAAATACTTATAGGTATAAATTAGGTACTTATAGGTATAAATTAGATACAAGGGCTTCACTGGTAGCTCAGCTGGTAAAGAATTCACCTGCAATGCAGGAGACCCTGGTTCGATTCCTGGGTTTGAAAGATCCGATGGAGAAGGGATAGGCTACCCACTGCAGTATTCTTGGGCTTCCCTTGTGGCTCAGCTGGTAAAGAATCTACCTGCAAGGCAGGAGACCTGGGTTTGATCCCTGAGTTGGGAAGATCCCCTGGAGAAGGGAAAGACTACTCACTCCAGTATCCTGGCCTTGAGAATCGCATGGACTGTATATATAGTCCGTGGGGTCGCAAAGAGTCGGACAGGACTAACTGATTTCATTCACTCACTCACAAATTAGAGGCACGTAACATCCATTCTCATGTGGTAAGTTTTTTCTTTTAAAGGTAAACAAACAAAAAAGAAAATGAAGATTTTTCTTCTGGTGGTTACTGCAGGTAATGCTGTGAGCTCAGAAGCTGTATCTTATAACATCCTGCAGTATTTTTCTATTGCCGCTATCACAAATTAGCACAAACTTAGTGAGTGGCTTAAAGCAGCACTCATTTATTTTCTCAGAGTTCTCTGAGTTAGAAACCCAACATGAGTCTCAGTGGATAAAGGCGTCTGCAGGGCTGCTTTCCTTCGGAGGGCTTGGCTGGAGAATTCAATTCCTTGCCTCTTTGCTTTTAGAGACCAGTCCCTTTGCCTGGCTTGTGGCCCTCCTCTTCCATGCTCACCGCCTTAATTATACTGGCAGATGTGAATGAGTATGATAACACAGCCACAGTTTCCAGGAATTAGGACGTGGACATTTGTGCATGGGTTTGGGGGGCATTTTTTGGCTTCCACACGCTTTGAACTTAGAAGGACAACATACTTTTTCTTCAAGGGTCCCTTGTCGCTACTGACTGCTACTGATCTTGGCAAAGTGGTGAAAGACAAGATTTTCAGTCTAGTTAATGATGAAGCATTTAGAGCGAATTTCATGTTTTCTAAAAATCCCAAACTTAGAAAATGTGAATAATGAATCCGAAGGGGTCTTATTTATGGGGCAATTTAACATGAGGGCAAGAAGAGATTTGAGACCAAGAAGACTGGCTATAGAAGGTCTGAAACTTTACCACCCTCATATGCAGTCTTTTCATGGGGTGGAGAAAATCTATACCTCAGTAAATTGGTAGAAGGTGTTAATAATAAAACGTATGTGAAAGATACAGCACAATGCTTAAACTGAGATCACGGCTCAAGACTGCTAGGTTCCTGGCTCTGCAAATACCCAACATCCAATAGTATGGCAGCAACATGCTAAAAAAGAAAGTAATTCTTAGGAGTGAAAACAAGAGAGAGGGAAAAAAAAAGACATAAAAGAGGAAGGTTTCTTTGCTCATCTGGCAGAGGACCATATAGGGTAAGGGGCTTCCCAGGTAGTGCTAGTGGTGAAGAACCCACCTGCCAATTCAGGAGATGAGACAAAAGAGACACGGGTTCTATCCCTGAGTCTGGGAAGATCTCCTGGAGGAGGGCATGGCAACCCACTCTGGTGTTCTTGCCTGGACAGTCCCGTGGACAGAGGAGCCTGGTGGGCCACAGTCCATTGGGTTGCAAAGGGTCAGACCACGATGGAAGCAACGTGGCATGCGTGTATGCACACACACATAGGGTCATGGTTAAGATCAGAGATGTGAAAGTTAGGCTGCCTGGGTTCAAATGTGAATCCTGTGTGCATCCACGGGTGAATATTGGTTTGAAACCTGTATCCAACAATCTTCAATGTTTGAGTACTTATCGTCCCTAAATACATGCTTCTGTTGGTAACTGACCCTAGGAGGAGGGCTGGGGAAAGATACCACACATTTCCCACGGTTTTGTTTGTCTCCTCCTCCTGAGAAGCTGGCCGCCTCTTCAGTCAGTGGGCCTGAGTCTGGAAACTGAACTCTGATGTGGCAGCTGGCCAAGGCCTTTTGTCGGAGTAACTACCTGTAGCATCCTGACCATCATGTTTGATTTCTTGGTGCAGGTAAATTTGTACCCCTGTTGGTTCCCCATGTATTGGGGGCCATCACATTCCATTGGTTCTTTCCAGGCCAGTCCCTTCACTGCTTCTGACCTTGCCACTCATTGTAAAATTGAGTCCACCTAGCTTCTGAGGTTTGGGTGGCACTGTCTGCTCATTGTCAGGATTTTATCATCCTCCTCATGTAGCTCTGTATCAAATTCTCCAACTCTGAGTCCTTATCTGCAGGAGATAATCATGAAACTGCGTGCTCGCACCTGTGAACTCCCCCTACTCTGTAACTTTTTGAAAATCATTTAAAATACATTTATATTAAAAAATGAAATGCTAATCACTATACAGAATTGTGATCATTTTATTTACCTTGATCTAGATACCTTTAATACACACAGAGATGTTAAAATTATCTTGCATGTAATACAGGCTAGAAACAACCTAGAGAGTTGTTCCTTGCAACATAATTATAAGATAATTATTAATTAAAGCCACGATAGACATTGTGATCCAGTACTGAGATACAAATTTAAAGTTTGTATAATTAACGTTTTCTTTCAATCTTGTCAATAGTTATATCATTAAGGATATGTCAAACTAAAGTGTCTTGGTAAATTGGATTACAAGATATCCTCAAGGCGCTTTATCTCTTTGATTATAGCCCAGTAACAGACAATCCAGAACACCTAACTGAAAACTGACTACTTTCTGACTACTTTCTACTACTACCATTCTGAAAACTTTCCTGCCGTGACAAAAGACAGTGACACTACCAGTGATGATCAAAATGAAAACTTTCCAGAGATAATGCCACGTTCATGTAGAATGAAGAGAAGCAGCTTAGCAACTGGGCCAAGAGAAAGGACAGTGTTTCTGGTAGTCTAGGCTGTGTGTTGGAACCTGTCCCGAAACTAGCAGAGAAAACAAACTGCCCATCAAATGACTCACATAAGGACTGCAGTGACATCCGAGACTCCTTCTAAGTGTATTTCTGTATAGGATATAAGGTACTTGTACAGAAAGCAAACAAAACAAAACAAAGCATTGGGGTGTTAATCAAGGGTAAGGCAGAAAACAAATACAAACTAACATTTGGAGAAATTATTTGGAGAAAAGAGTATTACTGGTATACTTCTAAAAGAAAACTAGGACTACCAGATGTTTACTTCAATGAAGAAGTATGAGAGACTTAGGAGAAAGTGTGTGTCCTTTTGTGATCCTTAAGTCACTAAGCAGAGCCTAATGATATGACAAAAAGAGAAATTGGTGAGATTTTTTCCTTTTTTTTTTTTTAACCTAAATGTTCACATTTTTTCCAGCTTTGCCGAAATGTAATTGACACAGACCATTGTGTAAATTTAAGGTGTACAATGTTATTTGATACATATATACATTTCAATATGATTATAATCATGTTGTTGTTCAGTTGCTCAGTCATGTTTGACTCTGCGACCCCATGGACTGCAGTACGCCAGGCTTCCCTGCCCTTCTCTTCTCCCGGAGCCTGCTCAAACTCATGTCCATCGAGCTGGTGATGCCATCCAATCATCTCATCCTCTGTCATCCCTTTCTTCTCCTGCCTTCAATCTTTCCCAATCTTTTCTAAGAGTCAGCTCTTCGCATCAGGTGGCCAAAGTATTGGAGCTTCAGCTTCAATATCAGTCCTTCTAATGAATATTCAGATTTACTTCCTTTAGGATGGACTGGTTGGATCTCCTTGCAGTCCAAGGGACTCTCAAGAGTCTTCTCCAACGCCACAGTTCAAAAGCATCAATTCTTCAGTGCTCAGCCTTCTTTACGGTCCAACTCTTACATCCATACATGACCACTGAAAAAACCATAGCTTTGATATATGGACCTTTGTCAGCAAGGTAATGTCTCTGCTTTTTAATATGTCATCTAGGTTGGTCATAGCTTTGTTTCCAAGGAGCAAGCATCTTTTAATTTCATGGCTGCAGTCACCATCTGCAGTGATTTTGGAGCCCGAG
Organism: Neotragus pygmaeus; assembly: GCA_006410875.1. Taxonomy (NCBI): domain Eukaryota; kingdom Metazoa; phylum Chordata; class Mammalia; order Artiodactyla; family Bovidae; genus Neotragus; species Neotragus pygmaeus. The sequence continues at coordinate 1,252,539 of SJYV01051817.1, forward strand.
AAAATTAAGTCTGTCACTGTTTTCATTGTTTCCCCATCTATTTGCCATGAACTGATGGGACCAGATGCCATGATCTTTGTTATCTGAATGTTGAGTTTTAAGCCAGCTTTTTCACTCTCCTCTTTCACCTTCATCAAGAGCTCTTTAGTTCCTCTTTGCTTTCTGTCATAAGTGTGGTGTCATCTGCATATTTCTCCCTGCAATCTTGATACCAGCTTGTGCTTCATCCAGTCCAGTGTTTCTCATGATGTACTCTGCGTATAAGTTAAATAAGCAAGGTGACAATATACAGCCTTGATGTACTCCTTTCCCAATTTGGAACCAGTCTGTTTTTCCCTGTCCAATTCTAACTGTTGCTTCCTGACCTGCATACAGGTTTCTCAGGAGGCAGGTAAGGTGGTCTAGTATNAAATAAGCAAGGTGACAATATACAGCCTTGATGTACTCCTTTCCCAATTTGGAACCAGTCTGTTTTTCCCTGTCCAATTCTAACTGTTGCTTCCTGACCTGCATACAGGTTTCTCAGGAGGCAGGTAAGGTGGTCTAGTATTCCCATTTCTTGAAGAATTTTCCAGTTTATTGTGATCCACATAGTCAAAGGCTTTTGTGTAGTCAATAAAGCAGAAATTCATATTTTTCTGGAACTCTCTTGCTTTTTCTATGATTCAATGGATGTTGGCAATTTGATCTCTAGTTCCTCTGCCTTTTTAAAATCCAGCTTGAACATCTGGAAGTTCTCGTTTCTGATGAAGCCTGGCTTGGAGAATTTTCAACATTACTTTGCTAGCATGTGAGATGAGTGCAATATATATATTGAATATATGTTTCAATATGATTATAACCATAGTGTTAGCTAATACCTCCATCATGTCACATAATTACATTCATTTTTTTTGTAGTGAGAACATTCACATTTTTTTCACATTCAAATATATCTCAGAGTAATTGTTCTTATACAGTGAATTANCTGGAGGAGGGCATGGCAACCCACTCTGGTGTTCTTGCCTGGACAGTTCCGTGGACAGAGGAGCCTGGTGGGCCACAGTCCATTGGGTTGCAAAGGGTCAGACCACGATGGAAGCAACGTGGCATGCGTGTATGCACACACACATAGGGTCATGGTTAAGATCAGAGATGTGAAAGTTAGGCTGCCTGGGTTCAAATGTGAATCCTGTGTGCATCCACGGGTGAATATTGGTTTGAAACCTGTATCCAACAATCTTCAATGTTTGAGTACTTATCGTCCCTAAATACATGCTTCTGTTGGTAACTGACCCTAGGAGGAGGGCTGGGGAGAGATACCACACATTTCCCACGGTTTTGTTTGTCTCCTCCTCCTGAGAAGCTGGCCGCCTCTTCAGTCAGTGGGCCTGAGTCTGGAAACTGAACTCTGATGTGGCAGCTGGCCAAGGCCTTTTGTCGGAGTAACTACCTGTAGCATCCTGACCATCATGTTTGATTTCTTGGTGCAGGTAAATTTGTACCCCTGTTGGTTCCCCATGTATTGGGGGCCATCACATTCCATTGGTTCTTTCCAGGCCAGTCCCTTCACTGCTTCTGACCTTGCCACTCATTGTAAAATTGAGTCCACCTAGCTTCTGAGGTTTGGGTGGCACCGTCTGCTCATTGTCAGGATTTTATCATCCTCCTCATGTAGCTCTGTATCAAATTCTCCAACTCTGAGTCCTTATCTGCAGGAGATAATTGTGAAACTGCGTGCTCGCACCTGTGAACTCCCCTTACTCTGTAACTTTCTGAAAATCATTTAAAATACATTTATATTAAAAAATGAAATGCTAATCACTATACAGAATTGTGATCATTTTATTTACCTTGATCTAGATACCTTTAATACACACAGAGATGTTAAAATTATCTTGCATGTAATACAGGCTAGAAACAACCTAGAGAGTTGTTCCTTGCAACATAATTATAAGATAATTATTAATTAAAGCCACGATAGACATTGTGATCCAGTACTGAGATACAAATTTAAAGTTTGTATAATTAACGTTTTCTTTCAATCTTGTCAATGGTTATATCATTAAGGATATGTCAAACTAAAGTGTCTTGGTAAATTGGATTACAAGATATCCTCAAGGCGCTTTATCTCTTTGATTATAGCCCAGTAACAGACAATCCAGAACACCTAACTGAAAACTGACTACTTTCTGACTACTTTCTACTACTACTGTGCTGGAAACTTTCCTGCCGTGACAAAAGACAGTTACACTACCAGTGATGATCAAAATGAAAACTTTCCAGAGATAATGCCACGTTCATGTAGAATGAGGAGAAGCAGCTTAGCAACTGGGCCAAGAGAAAGGACAGTGTTTCTGGTAGTCTAGGCTGTGTGTTGGAACCTGTCCCGAAACTAGCAGAGAAAACAAACTGCCCAGCAAATGACTCACATAAGGACTGCAGTGACATCCGAGACTCCTTCTAAGTGTATTTCTGTATAGGATATAAGGTACTTGTACAGAAAGCAAACAAAACAAAACAAAGCATTGGGGTGTTAATCAAGGGTAAGGCAGAAAACAAATACAAACTAACATTTGGAGAAATTATTTGGAGAAAAGAGTATTACTGGTATACTTCTAAAAGAAAACTAGGACTACCAGATGTTTACTTCAATGAAGAAGTATGAGAGACTTAGGAGAAAGTGTGTGTCCTTTTGTGATCCTTAAGTCACTAAGCAGAGCCTAATGATATGACAAAAAGAGAAATTGGTGAGATTTTTTCCTTTTTTTTTTTTTTAACCTAAATGTTCACATTTTTTCCAGCTTTGCCGAAATGTAATTGACACAGACCATTGTGTAAATTTAAGGTGTACAATGTTATTTGATACATATATACATTTCAATATGATTATAATCATGTTGTTGTTCAGTTGCTCAGTCATGTTTGACTCTGCGACCCCATGGACTGCAGTACGCCAGGCTTCCCTGCCCTTCTCATCTCCCGGAGCCTGCTCAAACTCATGTCCATCGAGCTGGTGATGCCATCCAATCATCTCATCCTCTGTCATCCCTTTCTTCTCCTGCCTTCAATCTTTCCCAATCTTTTCTAAGAGTCAGCTCTTCGCATCAGGTGGCCAAAGTATTGGAGCTTCAGCTTCAATATCAGTCCTTCTAATGAATATTCAGATTTACTTCCTTTAGGATGGACTGGTTGGATCTCCTTGCAGTCCAAGGGACTCTCAAGAGTCTTCTCCAACGCCACAGTTCAAAAGCATCAATTCTTCAGTGCTCAGCCTTCTTTACGGTCCAACTCTTACATCCATACATGACCACTGAAAAAACCATAGCTTTGATATATGGACCTTTGTCAGCAAGGTAATGTCTCTGCTTTTTAATATGTCATCTAGGTTGGTCATAGCTTTGTTTCCAAGGAGCAAGCATCTTTTAATTTCATGGCTGCAGTCACCATCTGCAGTGATTTTGGAGCCCGAGAAAATTAAGTCTGTCACTGTTTCCATTGTTTCCCCATCTATTTGCCATGAACTGATGGGACCAGATGCCATGATCTTTGTTATCTGAATGTTGAGTTTTAAGCCAGCTTTTTCAGTCTCCTCTTTCACCTTCATCAAGAACTCTTTAGTTCCTCTTTGCTTTCTGTCATAAGTGTGGTGTCATCTGCATATTTCTCCCTGCAATCTTGATACCAGCTTGTGCTTCATCCAGTCCAGTGTTTCTCATGATGTACTCTGCGTATAAGTTAAATAAGCAAGGTGACAATATACAGCCTTGATGTACTCCTTTCCCAATTTGGAACCAGTCTGTTTTTCCCTGTCCAATTCTAACTGTTGCTTCCTGACCTGCATACAGGTTTCTCAGGAGGCAGGTAAGGTGGTCTAGTATTCCCATTTCTTGAAGAATTTTCCAGTTTATTGTGATCCACATAGTCAAAGGCTTTTGTGTAGTCAATAAAGCAGAAATTCATATTTTTCTGGAACTCTCTTGCTTTTTCTATGATTCAATGGATGTTGGCAATTTGATCTCTAGTTCCTCTGCCTTTTTAAAATCCAGCTTGAACATCTGGAAGTTCTCGTTTCTGATGAAGCCTGGCTTGGAGAATTTTCAACATTACTTTGCTAGCATGTGAGATGAGTGCAATATATATATTGAATATATATTTCAATATGATTATAACCATAGTGTTAGCTAATACCTCCATCATGTCACATAATTACATTCATTTTTTTTGTAGTGAGAACATTCACATTTTTTTCACATTCAAATATATCTCAGAGTAATTGTTCTTATACAGTGAATTATATGTAATATACCTTATCTTCTTTTTCTTGTTTGTGTGTGTGTATGTGTACAGAATCATGTTTGCTGTTGCATTTTTACCTGCCCATCATGCCTTTTCATCTCAAAATAATAGAATGCTGCTTTTCATAGAGAACTCCTTTTTTTCTGCTTTGATTATGGCTGGCTTCTCCTTAGAACTCAAGTACTCTGTGACAAGATACTCTTAGGTCCAGCAATAAGAATTCCCCACGTCTTTTATCTACAAGGATTGATTTAGGGATTGGTTAGTGACCTAAGCCAGGTGAATCAGAGTCATTTTTGGGAATTTTGGAGCTAATTTTCTGGCAACATAAAGCCATATGGCGGTAGCTATCTTTGTCACCAAAAGGACATACCTGAGCATAAAAGTAATGTGGAGAGAGAAAAGTCTGACAGATGGAGGAAGAAGCATTCCTAATCACATTTTTGCATGCCTGGATCCAGTCATGTCTGAGGTCAGTCCCTCTTTTGAAGTTTATCTGTTTTGTCTGAGTCCTGACTCTACCCAGCTCATGACCTAGTCTGTTATACAGTTAAAGCTGTTGCTTTCAGTTGGCCTGTATGGTTGCAAATTCTAAAGTTTCAGGTTTTGGTCACTTTGCTTCTCCCTCAAGTCACCCTAAAGAGCCGTTTGGGAAATCTTCTTAAGACTAGCTGATGGAAGAGGTTATAGCCAAGGTTTGCTTGTGAAAGATCAGCTGAATCTGTGAGTATAAATGAAAGTAGGAGGTAGCTGTCCTGATGCCCCACTTAGTGGTGAGAAGANGCCGTTTGGGAAATCTTAAGACTAGCTGATGGAAGAGGTTATAGCCAAGGTTTGCTTGTGAAAGATCAGCTGAATCTGTGAGTATAAATGAAAGTAGGAGGTAGCTGTCTTGATGCCCCACTTAGTGGTGAGAAGAGAGTGGAAATAAAGATGCAAAATGCTCAAAGGGGGCAGTGCTTTGGGGATGTGTCTGGCCACCTCTACTTTGTGATGAGACCATCTCAAGGTATGAAAACATATGGACTAATCCCTGTGACAAATGACTCCTTCAGTTATTCAAGGAGAGAGGTTTAAAGGTCAAGAATGAGGATATCTGGGGGTGGAGGCATATTTATAAACATAAGTGGGCATGAAGTATAAAGATCTTTGCATCATATTTATTGCCCATCAGAGTAAACTCAGCAGAGGCATTATAACTAAGTAGATTAATTCACTTCACTTCACTTCAGTCGCTCAGTTGTGTCTGACTCTTTGTGACCCCATGAATCGCAGCACGCCAGGCTTCCCTGNATTTCTCCCGGCAATCTTGATTCCAGCTTGTGTTTCTTCCAGTCCAGGGTTTCTCATGATGTACTCTGCTTATAGATTAAATAAGCAGGGTGACAATAGACAGCCTTGACGTACTCCTTTTCCTATTTGGAACCAGTAAGTCTCCTTAAATGCTTAGAGGCGGGAATTTCACTAATTCCTCTCTCTGTATATCACCTCAATCTGGAGGAGAGTGCATATAGAATGTTCTTGGTACTGCTTGAATGATGTGGAAAGTGCAGGGGTACATGAGGTTTTTTTTTCCCAAATAAATGATTTAATATCAAAATATTTTATCTGCTGCAGAATTCTAAAATATTAATTCATATAGATAGGCTACATTTATTGAAAAGAATGAAATAGTATGGAGCTGTCCATACTGTTAACACTTCCCAGGTGGCTCAGTGGTAAAGAATCTGCCTCCAATGCAAGAGATGCAGGAGACTTGAGTTTGATCCCTGGGTCAGGAAGAGCCCCTGGAAAAGGAAATGGCAATCTACTCCAATATTTCTGCCTAGAAAGTCCCACAGACATAGGAGCCTGGTGGTCTACAGTTCATGGGGTTGCAAAGAGTGGGCCACGACTGAGNGAAATAATTTTTGGCCACTGAATATCAGTTAAACTTGGCCTTCTTTGTCATATCTTTAGAGTGTTTTTTTTCTGCAAAAATTTCCCTTGTTGCACAATTATTTAATATTACATGGATTCTTAGCTGATAATGAGATTCTTTTATATTCTTAATTTTTAAAAGACAATTTAAATAATAGAGCATATGCATGCCTAACTCAATATGCAAATTAGGAAAATGTAAAAGTCAAGTTGGGGGTGCTTTTGATTTTTTGTGCAAGCTGTTAAGTACTTAAACATAAGGAAATGTAGAATAAGCAAAAATTACAAAAGAAAAATACCCTACAAGGTGTTTCCCCTCGGAATTCTCTGGAACTGCCAATGACCTTGGTTGCCACATCTTCAGCTTTGCAAGAGGTAACATCCTCCTTTATGTAGAAGTATAAATTTTTATTTTCAGAAAAGAAACATTAAAAATTTGGCATTCACTTTCCATTACCAAGGGATCATTTTTGCTAGCTTACACAAGATAATAGCTAGTAAAATAAGACAAAAATGAGAACCAACCAATTAAATAAATAAAAAATAAAAGCAGAATGCTTGATGTCCCAACAAACAATTTGCCAAGGAATTCTGCAAAGTGAAGAGCTGGCACTGAATTNTCATTTTTGCTAGCTTACACAAGATAATAGCTAGTAAAATAAGACAAAAATGAGAACCAACCAATTAAATAAATAAAAAATAAAAGCAGAATGCTTGATGTCCCAACAAACAATTTGCCAAGGAATTCTGCAAAGTGAAGAGCTGGCACTGAATTTTTCCATGTTAAATGACTTTGCACAGAGTTATACTGACACAATTTTGATGCATTTTTCCATTAGGAAAACCAATTTCCACTTAAGTGGTGAAATCAAGTTCCTGCTTGATTGTTATAGTAAGAAGGATTATGCTGTCAAATCAGATGGATCCATGTGAGGCAATGTTTTTGTTTAGACAAATACTGAAAATTATTTGAGTGCAAAAGAGCAGCACAGCAATCATGGCCTAATATAAAATAAGCTTTTAGGAACTGTGTCTCTCTTCTTCCTTAAAATGGAGTTTACAATGACTGGCTAAACCCAGTCTAGAAAATACTATCCAACAAAACTTAATTTCTTATTGACTTAAGAAATTCATTTTGATATTATCAAATGCCTGAAAGATATTTCTTTTCTATATTGGTTTGTATTCTTATTAATATTATTTGTCTTTCTCTTTCAATATTGTAAGAGTTCATCCTCACAGCCTTTAATTCGGTGTGATTCTTTTGTTACTTGAAAATCACTCTCAATTCGTTTATGGCTGATGAGACAGATCTATGTCCTTAGATTATTTCACAAGACTTGGTTTTTCTCTCTGGGTTGTGACTTCTTATGGTAATTCCTGATTCCAGGTCTGGACTTAGAGTAGATATTCAATAAATATCTGCTTTATTTAGAGCATATTGAACGAGCATCTTGTCCTAGAGAGGGTTGAAAAGCTGTTTGTTTTAGGTTTATAAGCCATAGTTTTGGTAAGAATCCACAGATGAGCCTATACTAATTTATTGAAGCTGAGGTTTTCATTGGCAAAGTAGGTGACTTGGTCATGCTTCTGGAAAGTAGTGTAACAGTGAATTTTTTCTTTGAGTTCCTAGGTGATACAATCCATTTCCATCAATCTGACAGGCCCAAAGAACACAGAAGATATGGACTCAGAGCTCCTTGAAAATAAGAGATTCTTGTTAAAAGTCTTGATTGTGACAACATATCAAGGTAGAAAATCACGTTGATATATATGAGTTTTTGTGAGGTGCATGATGGCACACGACAGAACAGAAACAAAAACTCCAACAAGATATGGAGTCCTTGCTTGGAACAGGGGCTCTTGTACACATTCTCGAGACACATCTGGGATCCCAGAGGCCCTGGAACAGTTACAGTTCAGCTGCTCAGTTGTGTCTAACTCTTTGAGACCCTATGAATTATAGCACGCCAGGCCTCCCTGTCCATCACTAATTCCCCGAGTTCACTCAAACTCACGTCCGAGTCAGTGATGCCATCCAGCCATCTCATCCTCCATCGTCCCCTTCTCCTCCTGCCTCTAATCCCTCACAGCATCAGATTCTTTTCCAATGAATCAACTCTTCGCATGATGTGGCCAAAGTATTGGAGTTTCAGCTTTAGCATCAGTCCTTCCAAGGAACACCCAGGACTGATTTCCTTTAGATTGGAGTGGCTGGATCTCCTTGCAGTCCAAGGGACTCTCAAGAGTCTTCTTCAACACCACAGTTATCTAAGAAGCTCTATTTATGCCTTTAAATGAGCAGTGTGAGCTTAGCTTTGGCAGCAATAGTGCAGTGAAGCCAGGAGTCTTAATCTGATAAATACACCTCAGCTGGCATGCCTGTAGCGTCAGTGCTGGCATTCAATGCACCAATTTCAGCTGGGCTCTGCAATCAAGGAGAATAGCCCAGTAGAGGAGAGATGAACAGTTTTCCATCTCTAGTGATGGTTATTTGAACTCAACACACCCTCTGCCTCCCCTTGTTTTGTCCTTCTTCCCTGCATCTTAATGTTATATTGTCAGAAATAACACTGGGTGGGGGCTGGGAAAGGAGATTCCAGAAGAAATGTTGTCTTGCTTTCCTGGGGTTTACCTACACTTCTCAACTCAAAAAAGCCTGTGAAACAACTACTACAATTTTTAAAAGGATCAGAATAAGTTTTGTAGGCATAAGTAGTTGCAGAAGGACTTTCAGAGAAATGCAGTATATAACAGCAAAAGCAGAGGACCAGGGGTCAGGAGAACTCACTGGAGGCTCTGATAGACCAGCCATATAACCTTGAGGACCTCATTTATGTATCAGTACAATACTGGCAGTCAAATATGGTATGATTCCTCCATGGTCCTCAATAAAGGATTGAAACCTAAGCTGAACTCTGAGTCCTTCGCAGCATACTTGCTTTAAAAATATATTTTACTACTTCTTTAAGAAATGAGAAATAGTGTATGCATACCTTACTGTAGCCACTGGGCTTTATATCAACTTGCACTTGAAGGTTTTATACCTAAAGGACAACATATATCAAGGGGATGGTCCTCTCTGTAACTCTTGACATATTTTACATCATCGCACCAATGCATTTTCAGCTACTTATGCCAGTGCTGCAGAGTCAAGGTCTCAAAGTGTCCTTGGTTGACTTAAGGCAAAGGCATTTTCTGAGGCTCTTAACATTTCGTATTAAAAAAATATATATGTTATATGGCAAATTGTAGGCATGTGGCTAGAGCCAGTGATACAGAAAATATATCTTTCTACAAATCACAGAAACCAGTACTTAAATTGTGTCTATATGGATACAGTGAAATGCTTTTGAAGATCACTGTTCACCAATGGTGGAAGTACACCAATGCTCAGTATTGCATTTGAGTAGCACTGGTTTGTTATAAGGTAGAGTAGAAAATTACATTGCCTGGCTCAATATTCTACTGAAGTTTGAATGTTTTCTAAACTTTAGTCTGAATTAAGCACTGTGGATGCTGTTAAGTGCCCTGTTATTTTTGTATTGATGCTGTTCCTTCCAAAGCAATTGCTATGCTTTGTAAATATCCAGTCAGTCAGAAAGAGGTACTTCTGGTTCATTCAGGAAGAGTCATTTATGATCTTGCCAGAGAAATATGTATTGTTCTCTGAGTAACAGCAAAAGGTTTATATCTCCCAGTAAATCCAAAATGTCAGATATTAAAATGTTGACTGTGAGTGCAGCAACTTGGACAAATCTTACAAACATGATTCTGAGCAGAAGAAGCTGATCCCATACTAACTGGTGGTGATAGATGTGAGAAAGTGTTTTATTTTTGAGGCGACAGAGGGTGGGAGCTGGGGCCATGGATTTCCTCAAGGAGGGTGTGCATGAGGGAACATTCCAGGGAGACAACAATGATTCATATCCTATTTTGTGTGATGGTTACCCAGGTATAATAAAACTGTCAAAATTCATTATCCTGAACATTGAAAGTCTGTGCATCTTATTGCATGGAAATGGGACTTCAATATAAAATGATCTAAAAATATTATTCTGAAAATTTTACCTTTCTATACAAAAATATATTAAAACTTTGATTTAAAAAATGAGACAGGGATGGCAGTTTTTAGAATGACAAATCCTTTGGACTTTATTCCCAGTGAAACAATCAAAACAGAGATAATGGTGATATAAAACCTTAATCATCTGAATTTTCCAGAAGTTGTCCTGGGGCCACGCCAGCTGCCTCTGTGTTTATCCATAGGCCATGGTCATGTCCTCAAGCAGGAACTTGGGCCCCAAAGGATCCAGCATCTACCTGCACTATAGATTATGTCAAAATCTGCATAATGAGAAAAACTGTACTTTATAAAAGATTTTTAATGGCAGTTTATAAAAATAGACTGCCACTAAGAAAACGGTCTTCTTAAAACTCATTGTTACTGGATAACTTTCTAAAGAGAAGGGTCTCTTCTATTTATTTTTTTAAATTAATTAATTTATTTTTTTTACTTTATTCTACTTTACAGTACTGTATTGCTTTTGCCATACATCGACATAAACTGAAGGATAATTTCTTTACAGTATTGCTTGGTTTCTACCAAACCTCAACATCAATCAGCCATGGGTTCACCCGCGTCCCATTCCCTTTGAACCTCTCTCCCACCTCCCTTTAACCCCGCCCCCTAGGTTGTTCCCTGAGACACAGCGATTTCCCATTGGCTGTCTATTTTACATATGTACTGTATTGTTCCATGTTACTCTTTTCATACATCCCAGCCTCGCTGTTTAACCAAGCCATGTCAGACAGAGCCTTTGATTGGACCGCACTGGCTCCAGAGAGGTAGTCCTTGCTTTAACTCCTTTAAGTCCCATCCTGGTTTCTAGAAGCTCCTGAAGCTCTGATTGTACTGTAGACGGAAACTGGATTTTGGACTCAGAATGAACTAAGTTTTAATCTGTGNCCTTTGAACCTCTCTCCCACCTCCCTTTAACCCCACCCCCTAGGTTGTTCCCTGAGACACGGCGATTTCCCATTGGCTGTCTATTTTACATATGTACTGTATTGTTCCATGTTACTCTTTTCCTACATCCCACCCTCGCTGTTTAACCAAGCCATGTCAGACAGAGCCTTTGATTGGACCGCGCTGGCTCCAGAGAGGTAGTCCTTGCTTTAACTCCTTTAAGTCCCATCCTGGTTTCTAGAAGCTCCTGGGGCTCTGATTGCACTGTAGACGGAAACTGGATTTTGGACTCAGAATGAACTAAGTTTTAATCTGCGTCTCAACACTTATGTGTTTTGATGGAAGAACATCTTTTAATCTCTCTAAGCCTTATCTGTAAAATGAAAATAATATTCTCTAGGTTTTGGTATGATAATTTCAGTATTTCAAGATTAAATGTGATGATATATGAGAATTTGTTAGTATAAAGAAGTCACTCACTAAAAAAGACTCTAATTTGAGTTGGCGTTGTAGGTACTGAAAGTAAGATTACACAAAGCCGTAAACCATCTACAAAGGCAAATAGGCAGGGAATCCCACCTATTGCAAGCATTCCGAGTTACCCTGGTCAGTGCCAGTGACGGCAGGGAAGTTGCTGTGCAAAGTTGAAAGACAAAGTCATTCAGGAAATTGTCTTTATAAGAGAAATGCACGTTACTGCCCAGAATCTGTTGTCTACCCTGCACGTTCTTAAAGATGACACCGAAAGGAAATGCCTGTTTCCATTTGTCTCTTTGTTGTTGTCTTGCTTATAGTGTGTAACATTTCACCATGATTAACAATATCACATTTAAATTTTAGCTGTGAAATCCAGAGATCTATGCCCATAATCGTGTGCATTTAAAGTTGCTCTAGGTGTATCTGACTCTTTTTGACCATATGGACCACAGCCCACCAGGCTCCTCTGTCCATGGGGTTTCCTAGGCAATAACACTGGAGTGGGTTGCCATGCCCTCCTCCAGGGGCTCTTCTTGACCCAGGGATGGAACCTGGGTCTCTTATATTTCCTGTATTGGCAGGAGGGTTCTTTACCACTAGCACCACCTGGGAAGTGTGTATTCAAATGTAAATATTGTTTTTACAAATCTTTTATGTCAATGCACTGTACACTCTAGGTATTTTTCATTGTGTTGTAGACGATGGTACTGTATGGTTCCATTTCCTGTCTGGAAATGAATAAAGTAACTGAAAATCATTCATTGCACTTCCTGCTGCCATTAACATAGTGGGGAGGGTCCGGTGACATTTGAAATAGTTCAGAAATATTTTCTAAAGTTAGCTGCATTTTCTGAAAATATCAGGTAANATGGTACTGTATGGTTCCATTTCCTGTCTGGAAATGAATAAAATAACTGAAAATCATTCATTGCACTTCCTGCTGCCATTAACATAGTGGGGAGGGTCTGGTGACATTTGAAATAGTTCAGAAATATTTTCTAAAGTTAGCTGCATTTTCTGAAAATATCAGGTAAATGCACATACTGCTGGCATTTAGTGAATGTTTTACTGTGTAAGGTAACTGATGTCTGTTAGATTACAACCAACCTTAACCACAAATGAATCTTCCACGGAGCATAAAAATATTCTGTTGCATTAGGGGAAGGTTTTAGTAGGACTGCTGACTGTGGTTAGAGTATGGATATGTAAGGAAGGTATATATTAAAGCCATCATTAACTGATGCCCAGTTATCTGCTGGAGGAGTTACTTTGTTCAACGATGATCCACCCATATTGTTACTTTCTCATAATTCTGTTCTTAGTCCTATTTTGTCCTTACAATGAGACCAGTAATATTGCATTATGCACCAGCCTAATTACTTCATCTTAACTTGATTATGTCTCCCAAAAGGCCCTATTTTCAAATAAGATTACATATACAGATACTGGAAGTTAGGAGTTCAGTATATCTCTTCTGGGAATGCAGTTCAGCACATAACAGTGGCTGTTCACAAAAGGACTATTTTTAATATTGAGACTCAGTTTCAGAGAAAAGTAAATTGTTTAAATTTTCATGGTACAGAAGCAGAATTCCCTTTTGATAGTCAGTGGTTAAAATAGCATTGCAAACATTTTAAGCAATTTAAAGGACTGTAGAAACGCTATTGCCCTATGGAATTTTCCTGTGATCTTTCTGGTCACAGATAACCTATAATGATATGTGGAGAAGTGGAAAAGCGTCTGCAGACATAAAATAACTGACGTTTTTCCATCTCTGCTTTCCTGAAAGGGTACTTCTACCAGTATTGTATACAGGTACTCAATTGCCTACATTCTATAGACATTGAATTAAAAAAGAATCTTTTCTACTCAGAAGATAGATTCTATCTCGTTATTTTAAGTGACTTTTGATTTATTAATTTGATGATTAATTTATTGTTGTTGTTCAGTGGCTCAGTTGTGTCTGACTCTCTGTGGCCCTGTGGGCTGCAGCATGTCAGGCTGCCGTCCTTCACTACCTCTCAGAATTTGTGCAGATTTGTCCATTGAGTTGGTGATGCCATCCAACCATCTCATCCTCTGTCATCCCCTTCTCCTCTTGCCTTCAGTCTTTCCCAGCATCAGGGTCTTTTCTAGAGAGTCAGCTCTTCGCATCAGATGGCTAAAGTATTGCAGCTTTAGGTTCAGCATCAGTCCGTCCAATGAGTATTCAGCATTGATTTCCTTTAGGATTGACTGGTTTGATCTCTCTGCTGTCCAAAGGACTCTCAAAAGTCTTCTCTGCAGCATAATTTGAAAGCATCAATTCTTTGGCACTCAGCCTTCTTTATGGTCCAACTCTCACATCCATACACAACTACTGGAANGACAAATCTACAGCTCCACACTAAACGGATGGCACACGAAGGCTCATTTCCTGCTCATGTTCCAGTTCCAAGTTAAGCTACTGCTGATGGGCAGTCTTCATTTCGGTCCAGAGACTCAGATGCCTTCTATTGTGTGGCTTTCCTGTTTCCAAGGGTCTCGACGACCACTCCATAAAGGGGTAGATGGGGAATGCAGAAGGCGCAGACCGTCCTTAAGACCTGAACCCACAGCGGAGGTGACAAGCACAGCTTTCTATCATTTTCTATCAGAGAGAGCCAGTCAGGAGGCCACCCATGGATGCCAGGGGTCTGGCTGGGTTGCTCTCTACTGGCAACAAGGCACACTGTGGACAGGCATTTTGGGGCCAGCTGGCCACCCCTGGTTGAGTGGAGACACGGGCTGGCTGGCAGTTCAAGGGTGAGTAAAGAGACTGGTGTGGCTGGGGCAGAGGAAGCCAGGTTGAGTAAGGTGGGTGGTGGTGGTGGGGGTCTGGCAGGTTGTCCAAGGACTTTGGACTTGACTCTATGAAATGGGCTTCCCAGGAGGTGCCAGCGGTAAAGAGCCTGCCTGCCAGTGCAGGAGACATCAGAGATGTGGGTTCAAGCGCTGGGTCAGGAAGATCCTCTGGAGGAGGAAATGACAACCCACTCTAGTATTCTTGCCTGGAAAATACCATGGACAGAGGATTCTGGTGGGCTACAGTCCATAGGGTCACAAAGACTCAGACACTACTGAAGCAACTTAACACGCACACTTTGTATGAAACGGAAGCCCTTGGAGGGCTTTGAGCAAGGCAGGGACAAGAAAGGGTTTATGTTTCAAAGGGACATTCAGGCTACAGGGTGGCGAATAGACTGCGGGGGACAAGGGGGATGCAGGTAGGTGGGAAGTTGGGCAATCACACAGGGGCAAGGTGATGGTACCCTGGACCAGGTGGGAGGCAGGGTCAGTGAAAATCCTTCCAGAGAGACATCCAAGCAAGATAGGATTGGGACCTCTGATCTATCCCAACTCCCGCCTTCTAAGCCAGGGGAAGGAGCAGACAGTATTTTAGGCTTTATAGGTAGTACCTGCAGCAACTACCTAACTCTGCTCTAGTAGCATGGAAGTTGNATCCAAGCAAGATAGGATTGGGACCTCTGATCTATCCCAACTCCCGCCTTCTAAGCCAGGGGAAGGAGCAGACAGTATTTTAGGCTTTATAGGTAGTACCTGCAGCAACTACCTAACTCTGCTCTAGTAGCATGGAAGTTGATATAAATAATGTGTAAACAGGAGCTTCCCTGGTGGCTCAGGCCGCCTGCCAATGCAGGGGATGTGGGTTTGATCCCTGGCACAGGAGGATCCCGTGTGCCTTGGAGCAACTGGGCCCGTGTGCCGCAACTGTTGAGCCCGTGCTCTGAGGCTGGGGAGTGGCAGCTACTGATGCCCTTGAGCCCTAGAGTCTGTGCTTCACAGCGGGAGGCCCACGTACAGCAGCTGGAGACTGGCCCCTGCACACAGTGGCTGAGGGCAGGAGGGCAGGGGGAGCGTGTGCAGCAACGGGGACCCAGGACAGCCAAAAATAAATAAATACAATTACTTTTTTAAAAAAGAGAGAGAGAGAAAGTTCCAGATCAAAGACTAAATAAATCATTTCAGGCCTATAATTAAAAACAAAGACAATGTGCAAATGAATGAGCATGACGAATCTCCTGATAAAGCTTTATTTGCAAAAACAGGAGGTCCAGCCACGAAGCTTCCTGACCCTGATAAACCAGTCACAAATGGCACCATTCTTCTCCGGGCACACCTTTCCAGTCCAGGTGTTGGTGGTAGCTGCAGAACACGGCTGAGAACTCTGTCACTGCTTAAAGTCTGTGCGACAGCCACTCCCAATGAACTGAATTTCTTATAGTAACACTAGGGCAGAGGAATGAATCACAGCTTTCCACTGTCTTTGAGCAAGTTCTCTCTTGACAAAGGAAGTGGCGTTTGGCAAGACCTTTTTATGATAGTGCAGGCTCATCAGCTATTCTTCTCTAACTAAATACCTTTATTATGTGTAATTAAAGCAGCAACTGAGAAAAGATGCAAATGTGTTCTTAAAAATCTGACTTCGCAGCAGCTGGGAGCTTTGCAACCTTTTAAAAGAGCAGGTTTAATGAAAGCACATTTGGCATGTGACAAAANTCCATCATCCAACGGATATTGGCAATTTGATCTCTGGTTCCTCTGCCTTTTTTAAAAAGCTTGAACATCTGGAAGTTCCTGGTTCACGTTTTGCTGAAGCCTGGTTTGGAGAATTTTGAGCATTACTTTACTAGCGTGTGAGATGAGTGCAATTGTGCGGTAGTTTGAGATTACACCTTGCCTACTTTTTTAGGTGCTAACACGTTAACAAGATGGTGATACTTGATGGTAAATTGCTATATTGTCTTTTTTTTCTTTTTGGCCAACCTTCACAGTCGTTAGGTTTACAAATGTGGTGGGGAGGGGAGGGGACTTTTTACTGACCCATGGAGCCTAAATATCTGGAACTTGTGGCAGTTAAAGAAATAACTCTTCGGTGAGAGCGTCAGCTCCCGGGAAGGACAAGCCTGGTCATTCATCTCGTGTTCGGTATCTTCTGCCCAATCTCAGCCCTGTGGCACTCTCACTTGCCTCGTGGCTGTTGTTTAGTCGCTAAGTCAGGTCGGACTCTGTGACACCATGGACTATAGTCTGCCAGCCTCTTCTGTCCATGGGTTTCCCAGGCAAGCATTCTGGAGTGGGTTGCCATTTCCTCCTCCCAGAGATCTTCCCAACAACCCATGGACGGAACCCATGTCAACTGCATCGGCAGGCAGACTCTCTGTCCCTGAAGGACCAGGGAAGCCACCCTGGCCTCCTCACTGTTACTAAACCACCTGTTGGGCCCACGCCGGCCTCCTCACAGTGTAACTACACCACCCATCCTGGGCCCACGCCGGCCTCCTCACAGTGTCACTACACCATCTGTCCTGCGCCCGCACCGGCCTCCTCACAGTGTCACTGGGCCACCTGTCCTGGGCCCGCGCCTGCCTCCTCACAGTGTAACTACACCACCCATCCTGGGCCCACACCGGCCTCCTCACAGTGTTACTACACCATCCGTCCTGCGCCCGCGCCAGCCTCCTCACAGTGTCACTGGGCCGTCCGTCCTGGTCCGCTTCTGCCTCTTCACAGTGTCACTACACCATCCGGCCTGGGCCTGCACCAGCTTCCTCACAGTGTCACTGGGCCGTTTGTCCTGGGTCCTCGCCAGCCTCTTAACAGTGTTACTACACCATCTGTCCTGCGCCCGTGCTGGCCTCCTCACAGTATCACTATACCATCCGTCCTGGGCCCGCACCGGCCTCCTCTCAGTGTTACTACACCATCCGTGCTGGGCCCGCACCGGCCTCCTCACAGTGTCACTGGGCCGTCCGTCCTGGTCCGCTTCTGCCTCTTCACAGTGTCACTACACCATCCGGCCTGGGCCTGCACCAGCTTCCTCACAGTGTCACTGGGCCGTTTGTCCTGGGTCCTCGCCAGCCTCTTAACAGTGTTACTACACCATCTGTCCTGCGCCCGTGCTGGCCTCCTCACAGTATCACTATACCATTCATCCTGGGCCCGCACCGGCCTCCTCACAGTATCACTACACCATCTGTCCTGCGCCCGTGCTGGCCTCCTCACAGTGTCACTATACCATCCATCCTGGGCCCGCACCGGCCTCCTCTCAGTGTTACTACACCATCCGTGCTGGGCCCGCACCGGCCTCCTCACAGTGTCACTGGGCCGTCTGTTCTGGGCCCACACCGGCCTCTTAATAGTATTACTACACCATCCATCCTAGGCCCGTGCCAGCCTCTTAACAGTGTTACTGCACCATGCATCCTGCGCCCGCGCCGGCCTCCTCACAGCATCAGTGCGCCGCCCGTCCGGGGCCACTGTGTTTTGTGGGAGTCCCCTCAGTGGCATCGTCAGCCCTCTGGGAGCTCCCTCCTCTGCCAGGCTTCAGGCTGCTGCCCGTCCCGCTAACGTCCTCAAGTGTCCTTGCCTCTGTGGGGTTGGGTTTCCTAGGGACGGTCACCTGAGACGCTGGGGTACCGTGTATCTGTGAGGCTCGCACGTGCCAACCCTCAGCTGCAGTGCTGGAAGCTTCGGTTTCATCTCCCGAGGCCCCTCCCCGCCCTGTAGTCCTGAGGACCAGCCGGGCACTCACTCCCTCAATGCGGAAAGAGGGGCAAGTGACTGGCAGTCAAGCCCATTTGGGAATCAGCTCAGAAGTGGGAGAGCAATGCTACCGAGCCTGTCTGGGGCTAAAAGCACAGGGTTGGAGAAGGAAAGGCTGGCTTGGGAACTAGCTGTTTTGTGGGGGGATTTCTGAGCCCCTCCCCTGGGAGAATATGACATAATTGAAACGGCCGGGTGTCCCACAGACCACATTCTGGTGTTGGCCCCAGGCAAACCTTGGTTTTCTCATCTGTAAAATGGGGACTACAATAGCATGTCCTCTTAGAACAGACGTGAGAATAGACTGAGCTTATGACAGCTACACCACCTCACGCTGGAGCCTGGCACACTGCCAGTGCTCAGCAAACGTCACCTTAGCACCAAAGTCCTGGACACGGAGCAGCTGTTCAGCAAACAGACATCACTGTTATTTTCAGCGCTTTCAGGACATAGCTGGCGCTCAGGAACAGGCAGCGTACCTACCCCTGACCTGTCACCACTCTGTCAGTGGTAAACTAAGGACTCACTGAAATGTCCTCCTGGCTTGGACATTATAGGAGCTAAACCGAAAAGACAATACCTCCACTGCGAAGAGTCTAGGGAGTGAAGCCCCGGAGCCTCGCATCCCACCTGCCCTGGCATCCAGGGGAGGGGTTTGCGGCGCAAACGGGAGGAACCCGCAAAGGAGTGAGCCTGAGCTCTGGACGCAGCCGGCACTGTGCTGCTGTGTGACTGCGAGCCGGGTCCCTGGCCTCTCTGGGCCTCAGTGTCTGGGCTAGGACGAGGTGGGTTAAGGACCAGGCTGCATCTTCGCACCCTGAGGGCTGGGTCTGGGGAAGGCAGGGGTGTAGCTGGGGCTGGGAAGGATGTGCAGGCTTTGTAGACAGGCCATTCTCCTCTCGACAAGCGAGCTCTTCTCTGGGCTGCAGGGCAGAGATGGCGGAGGAGCAGGGTGGCTCTTTCCTCCACGGTCCACAGAGCCTGCGACGGGGGCTGTGACAGCCGGCTGAGTTGCTGGAGGACCAAGGCATGCCCCCCCACCAGCAGCACCCCCCAGGCCTGCGTTATCAGAGGGAGCTCCGAGTGCCAGGCGGGCAGCACTGGGGAACAGCCTAAGCGCCTGGGAAGGGCAGCAGTGCCAGCCCCGGGGGAGCAAAGGCGCCCAGGCCGGGGCCACGCAGACTCACCAACGGCCGTGAGGAAGAGTCCGGCCTGGTCGACGGGCATGATCCCCTCCTCCTCATAGTAGCTGACGGTGACCTTGACGGGGGTGGGGGCGGCACACAGGGAGGGAGAGAACAGAGGCCACAGGTCACAGGTAGGAAGACCTCCAGGGACCTCCTCACATCTGTCAAGCCGACCCGCTCTACCCAGCTGAACCCTTTCCTCCAGGAAGAGCTCCTGGCTTGGTGGGCTCTCTCAGAATATCCAGCTAGACAGGGGGCTCCCCTCTCAGAGGGCATCCAGGGTGTCGTCTGCTACTTGCCCCCTGGTGTGTCCTGCTCCCGGTCCCCACTTCTACCAGGGTGTGTATCTAGCTCCCACTCGGCAACGATGGAGCTTCGGTTGTCCTCACCAGCCAAGGCCCAGTGCCGTCACGGACACAGGACACATGTGACATCCATGTTAATAACTAGAGAGCCCAGGGAGGAAAGGTCTAGTCTCGGCTCTACCTCTTGCACATGGGCGCCCAGCATCCCATCTGATACACGATGAAACCAAGGACGTTCGTGGCCGCCGCTTCCAGCAGTCTAAGAGTCTGTGCTATGAGTCCCGTGACAGTAACCTGCCATGAATCCCTCCTTCTGTGGCTGTAGCCGTGAGCTGATTTACTGAGCACGTAAAAAGTGGCTAGTTTGAACTGAGATGGGCTACAGGTGTGAAATGCACAGAAGACTTAGACTTGGTGTGGACAAAACCTTGGTCTTGTTTTTTATATTGATATCACGTTGAAATGACAGTATTTGGATATATGGAGTTAAGTAAAAAATATCATCAAAATTAAGTCCATCTATTTCTTTTTGCTCTTTTACTTACTTAGCGGCCATGCCACCCAGTATAGGAGTACCTTATTAACAGTTCCCTGACCAGGGATCGCACCCATGAGCCCTGCAGAGACCGTGTGGAGTCCTGGCCCCAGGACCACCGGGGAGGCCTCTCTTTCTGCTCTTTCAGTGTGGTTCAGAAACAACGGAAGCCGATGCGTGTGGCCCATGCTCGGCCTTTCCTGCCCGCGCGGATCCGCCCGCCCCGCCCCGGCCCCGCCCCCAGGCCCGCGCGCGGTACCTTGTCGCTGCTGGCCTCGGGGCTCGCCTGGCTCATGCTGAGCCGCAGCGTGGTGCTGGGCGACAGCGGCCAGCGCTGCCTGCCGTTGCTGACCACCTCCTCTGCCTGCCCGTCGCGCACCACCTCCACCCGCACGCGCTCCGAGTGCTTCAGGCTGAAGGTCTGGGCCTCCGCAGGGGCCGCGCTGCAGGGAGAGAGGAGGCTGCGTCACAGGGACTCCTGGGTGGGCAGGACGAGGGCCTTCAGGAAGAGAGCCCTGGGGGGGCAAGGCTGCAGGGCTCCCCAGGCTGCTGGGTCTCCCAGAGGACTCAGCTGGACGGCAATCACCCGGTAGTGAAGAGGGCACTGGCTAAAAATACAGATTCCTTCAGTGTGGGAGGGATAAATTAGGAGGTTGAGATGAACTGATACAGACTACTACACATAAAACAGATAAACCACAAGGACCTACTGAAGAGCACAGGGAACAATAACAAACCTATAAGGGAAATCCAACATTCGCTGGATCATGGAAAAAGCAAGAGAGTTCCAGAAAAACATCTGTTTCTGCTTTATTGACTATGCCAAAGCCTTTGACTGTGTGGATCACAAT
>SJYV01051817.1:1273982-1296735 GCA_006410875.1 Neotragus pygmaeus
CTCTGCTCACAGTCTTCCTGTCTCTGAAAATGACAACTCCACCCTTCCTGTTGCTTAAGCCAAAAACTGTATAGAGTCATCCTTGATGTCTCTCTTTTCACATTCCACATTCATCAGCAAACCCTGTTGGATCAAAACATACCTAGTTAGAGTCAGAGATACATTTTACATACAGAAAAAAGGGAGATATGTATGGATACACAGATTAGTAAGCATACATATATTTCCTAGCTCTGTCCACAGAGAGCATCTAGCAGAAGTGTTATCCCATTAACAACAAGCACGCCTAGCATCCAGATCTTAACCTCAAAATACCATTCTCCAATAAAAGGAATAAGAGTTTTGTGAAAAGAAATGAGTCTAGGGCTGGCTGAGGCAGGAAAATACAAGATATCCTGAAACATCTAGTAGTGCCAGAGAATAAAGAAGTGTAGCATGTACACATACAAAGGACAAGAGCATATCAAAAGGACACAGAAGTCAACTAAAAGAGCTCCCAATGGGCAAAGTTGGAATAATTTGGGCAATAAAAGAAATAATGATACCAACTGAACGATAACCCTAAGAATAAAGTATCCATGAATTACAACTTATATGATTAGATAGAAAGATAGAGAAGGAACAAACCTTCCTTACAGAATTCCAATTAGTAAATGCAGTAAGAATGAGGGAAAATAAACAGAACATTTAGAACATCACAGCAATAATTACTACAGGCAAGATTACTGGTGAATGCTAAAAGTAGCAGAAACAGGATACTGGCTTTAAAGGCTCAAAGTATCTCCCTCAAAATATTTACCAATTACTGTGGTGCTTTTAATATATGTCCATAAATTCTTTGATACATCTCCCTCCAGGAAGGAGAGCTTAATTCCCCTCCCCTTGAGTGTGCGCTGAATTTAATGACTTGCTTCTAACAACCAGTGTATGGGGTGGGGCGGGGGTGGGGGGTGGGGGTAGGATAATGACTTTCTAATACAAAAATCTGGCAGAAACTACCTTACCTAAGTAATTGCCCAGTGATGACATGTTGATAAGAAGGTGTAATAACAAGGGAACTTTACTCTGTGGTGTTCTTCCTCAAAACTCTGTAACTAATCATGAGAAGATATCAGAAAATCTAAACTGAGGAAAAATACTTGACCAGTACTCTTTTTAAAAAGTATCAAGGTCATAAAAGGTAAGGAAAGACCAATAAACTCATGCATTAGAAGAGACAAAGGAGACTCAACAACTAAAACCAATGTAATATCCTGGTTTGGATAATGCAATGGAAAAAGGATGTTAGTGGAAAAACTGGTGAAACACAAAGTCTGCAGCTTGGCAGACGCATTATACCAATATTAACTTCTTAGCTTGACAAATGTACTGTGGTTATGTAAGATGTTAATATTAGGAGGAAAAGGGTGAAGGGTATATGGCAATAATTCTTAATAGGAGCAATTTTGCCCCATAGGGGGCATTTGGTAATGTCCAAAGACATTTTTGATTGTTACAACAAGGGGATGGTACTGCCACCTATGGACAGAGGCCAGGGATGCTGTCTAACATCCTATATATTTAGCACAGGACAACCCCCGCAACAAATGTTTATTTAGTCCAAAATGTCAATAATGCTGAGACATTAAGGAACTCTATGCATTATCTATGCAACTCCTCTATAAATCTAAAATTATTTCAAAATAAAAAGTTAAAAATATTCCAAATCCAATCATTTCTTATCAATTTCCTAATGTAAGACACCACTAACTCTCAAATAGATTTTTAAGAGAGCCTCCTAACTGATCTTCTTGCTTTTACTCTTCACTTCTTTAGACTGCTTTTAACACAGTACCTGGAGTGGAGTTTTTAAAGCACAAATCTGACCATGTCATTTTGCTTAAAAACCTATAATGGTTTATATCTCAAAAAGTAAACACCCAAGCCCTTCCAGTGTTCTACAGGCTCTATGTAATCTGGACCCAATTATTTCTTGAACTAAACCACTTTCTACACACAGAAGAACTGTACAAAAAAGATCTTCACAACCCAGATAATCACGATGGCGTGATCACTCCATCTAGAGCCAGACATCCTAGAATGTGAAGTCAAGTGGGCCTTAGAAAGCATCACTACAAACAAAGCTANGAAGGAAAGTTATGAACCTAGACAGCATATTGAAAAGCAGAGATATTATTTTGTCAACAAAGGTCCGTCTAGTCAAGGCTATGGTTTTTCCTGTGGTCATGTATGGATGTGAGAGTTGGACTGTGAAGAAGGCTGAACGCCGAAGAATTGAATCTTTTGAACTGTGGTGTTGGAGAAGACTCTTGAGAGTCCCTTGGACTGCAAGGAGATCCAACCAGTCCATCCTAAAGGAAATGTCCTGAATATTCATTGGAAGGACTGATGCAGAAGCTGAAACTCCAATCCTTGGCCACCTGATGCGAAGGGCTGACTCATTTGAAAAGACCCTGATGCTGGGAAAGATTGAGGGCAGGAGGAGAAGGGGATGATGGAGGATAAGATGGTTGGATGACATCACTGACTCAATGTACATGTGTTTGGGTAGACTCCAGGAGTTGGTGATGGACAGGGAGGCGGTTCATGGGATCACAAAGAGTCAGACACAACTGAACTGAATGGAAAAGAATCTGAAAAAGAGGATAAATGCATATGGCTTCCCAGGTGGTACTAGTGGTGAGGAGTCCATCTTCCAATGCAGGATACATGGATTCGACCCCTGATCTGGGAAGACCCCATATGCCAAGGAGCAACCAAGGCCGTGCACCACAACTGCTGAGCCCAGGCTCCAGAACTGGGAGCCCAACTACCGAGCCGGCATGCCCCAGGCCCGTGCTCCACAGCAAGGGAAGCACCGCAGTGAGAAGCCCACGCACCTCGGCCAAGAGTGGCCCACTCGCCACAGCCAGAGAAGAGCCCAAGCCACAACGAGGACCCGTCACTGCCAAAGGTAAATAACTGAAAAGAAACATACAGATTCCCTGGGCTTATCTTGCACCCACTGATTCAGAATGTTCCAGGTTGGGGCCTGGGGAATCTGCTTTTATTTTTTAAATTAGTAGGCTTTGTTTTTAAAGCAGTATTAGGTTTACAGAACAGTTGAGTTTCTGTATAGAAACTCATAGTATAGAGAGTTTCCATATACCCCTTCTCCTCTATGCAGTTTCCCATATTATGACTATCTTGCATTCGTGTGATACATTTGTTATAATTAATGAAGAAATATTGATGTACTATTAACTAGATCCGTAGTTTACTCGATATTGTAGTCTTATGAGCTTTGTCAAATGCAGTGTCAAGTATACACGTTTATGGTATAGTACAAAATAGTTTCTCCGCCTTAAAAATCCCCTGTGTTCCACCTAGTCATCCCTCCTGGGGACCTGAATCCTTAACAAGATTCCTTGTATTTCTGATGAGCAACCATCTTGGAAGCCAGAGGGTAAGGGTAGAGGTCTGAGGCTCAGACAGAAGACCGAGTTTGCAGCAAAGACAGTTTGTTGGGCCTGGAACTCTCGTCTCCCAAGCCCTGTTCAGTGGCTGAGCTGAAGACCAGGGGAGCTTGGCTGCCAGCGAGGAGGCAGGCTTCCAGGTGCTGGGTTTGCACACAGACTGAGCCGTGAACTAGGAGCTTAACGGGCAGGGGTGGGTGGGCTCTTCACAAAGACGCCTCCTTTTCGCTGCAGCTTTCACGGCTTGGAATTCTCTTCTTCGAGAGTCATTCCTCGGGGTTCTGGAGGAGTTTTCTACTGAAGGAAAATAGTCTTAGAATTCTTGAGAAGCCATCAAGATTTCAAGGCGGGAAAATAACTGGTTTGAGCTGGTTGCTGTGGACTAAATGTTTGAGTCTTCCCAAACTCAGACATTGAAGCCGTAACCCCCAATGTGATTGTCACTGAACATTAGATGAAGTCAGGAGAGTAAGGTCTAAATGATCGGGTTTGTCTCCTCATAAGAAGAGGCAGAGAGTGCGGTCTCCCTTTGCGGGCACCGAGGAGGGGCTGCGTGAGCCCACAGTTGGAAGGCCTGGGTGCAGACCAGGGTGACAGCCAGGCTGGTGCTCTGATCTCAGACTCTAGCCGATGCACCTGGGGGAGATAAACGTTTGTTTTTAAGCCACTGAGCCCATGGTATTTTGTTTTGGCAGCTCAAGCAGATTAAGACTCCGACTTACAGGGCGATAACAGGAAGGACTGGGAGACAGAAGAGGAAGGCGCCCAGGGCTGTCGGTTTTGCTAAATCTCCAGCCCACGGTCTGAAGGTTCCCAAAAGCTCAAGAGGGCTCAGAGGGATTTAAGCAGATTCTCATGGGGTTTAGGACGAAGATAATAGGTGCAAGTGTCTGCCTCAGAGGCACAGCTGCTGTCTCAAAGGCCTGGTGCTCTCAGGCTCTCAGAGTTCTCCACTATGATTGGGCATCAGAATCATCAGTGGGTACTGTTTAAACCTTTCTTTTTTTTAACGGCTACGGATGTGTGGGTGCCATTCTCAGAGAGTCCGGCTGGCATGACGGAAGTGCGCCTGGGGCAGTGGCCAGGGACGAATGAGAGCTTCAGGACAGCGGTCCTCAGAGTTCAGGAGCAGCAGCTGCAGCAGTGGGACCATCACCTGGAGGGCTTGCCAAAGCATGGGTTGTCCGGCCCCTTCTCAGCATTTCCGATTCTGGTTTTCAAAGAGGCAGAGGAACCAGAGATCAAACTGCCAACATTCACTGGATCATGGAGAAAGCAAGGGATTTCCAGAAAAACATCTACATCTGCCTCATTGACTACATGAAAGCCTTTAACTCCATGGATCACAATAAACTGTGGAAAATTCTTAAAAAGATGAGAATACCAGCCCATCCTATCTGTCTCCTGAGAAACCTGTATGCAGGTCAAGAAGCAACAGTTAGAACCAGACATGGAACAACAAATTGGTTCAAAATTGGGAAAGAAGCCTGTATACGGTCACTCTGTGTATTTAACTTACATGCAGAGCACATCATGCAAAATGCCTGATTGGATGAAGCACAAGCTGGGATCAAGACTACAGGGAGAAATATCAACAACCTCAGATATGCAGATGATGCCACTCTAACTGAAAAAAGTGAAGAGGAACTAAAGAGCCTCTTGATGAGGGTGAAAGAGGAGCGTGAAAAGGTTGGCGTAAAACTCAACATTCAAAAAAGGAAGATCATGGCATCCGGTTCCATCAGTTCATGGCAAATAGAAGAAGAAAAAGTGGATGATGGGACAGATTTTATTTTCTAGGCTCCAAAATCACTGCAGATGGTGACTGCAGCCTTGAAATTCAAAGATGCTTGCTTCTGGGAAGGAAAGCTATGACAAACCTAGACAGCGTATTAAAAACCAGAGATATCACTTTGCTGACAAAGGTCTGTCCAGTCAAAGCTATGGTTTTCCCAGTAGTCATGTATGGATGTGAGAGCTGGACCATAAAGTTGAGTGCTGAAGGATGGATGCTTCTGAGCTATGTTGCTGGAGAAGACTTAAAGAGTTACTTGGGCAGCAAGGAGATCAAACCAGTCCATCCTAAGGGAAATCAACCCTGAATATTCACTGGAGGCACTGATGCTAAAGCTGAAATTCCAGTACTTTGGCAAGAGCTGACTAATTGGAAAAGACCCTGATGCTGGGAAAGATTAAGGGTGGGAGGAGAAGGGGACGACAGAGGATGAGATGGGTAGATTGTAGGACTGACTCAGTGGAACTTGAGCAAATTCTGGGAGGTAGCAAAGGACAGAGAAGCACCGTGTGCTGCAGCCCCGGAGATCACAGGGACTCAACACAACTTGGTAACTGAGCACAAGGCCTGAAGCAGGCCTGAGAGTCTGCATTTCCACCACGTTTCTAGGAACTGTTGGTGCTGCTGGTCCACGGACCACAGCTGAGAACCACTGGTCTGGACGTGAAGCAGTGCACCCTGGCGCTTAGAGTCCTGGGACGGATGGCCAAGGCCGTGAGTGGGAGTTTGCAGAGACCACCAGGCAGGGCCTCGATGATCCAGGCTGCAGGCTGTGAGAGTTACCGGCGAAGACCACTGTGTTCCCGGCACTGTCAGGAGAGAGCAGCAAGGGCTGGGCAGCCCCATGCCCAGGGCTGGAAAAGGAGATAGTAAAAAAAAGTTCCAGAATCGCTATTTCTTGTCTGTCTTCTTCCAAACCACTCAGCCCATCATGGGGACACTTGGCTGTGGTCTGCTGCAGCACAGAGTCTGGGCAGAAGGCAGAAACCCTGGCTTGGGGGGATATGTGCCAAAAATCTGGGTTCAACCCCTTTTGCCACTGACGTGCTGAGGGGGACTTGAGCGTGTCCCTTGCATCTTCTGAGCGTCCACTTGTCAGAGCGTCCACTTGTCAACCCTTAAGATGAAGGATGACCACCCATCCCTCCTGTCCCACAGGCCTGTCTTTCCCTCCTTGGGGCGGGGTGCATCTCCTGTTGCCTCGGGATGTCTGTCTCCCCTGGATTTTAAGACCCCGAGGGCAAGGTCTGCACTCCTCCGGAGCCTAGCACAGGGCTGAGTGCATCACACCCACTCAGCAGAGGGGGTGGAGCTGAGCAGGACACACTTCCCTGGTCACTTAGACGGTAAAGAATCCGCCTGCAATGCAGGAGACCTGAGTTTGATCCCAGGGTCAGGAACATCCCCTGGCGAAGGAAATGGCAACCCTCTCCAGGATCCTTGCCTGGAAAATTCCATGGAGAGAGGAACCTGGTGGGCTACAGTCCATGGGGTCACAAAGAGCTGGATGTGACTAACATTTTCACACGTTCTGAGCAGTGAACCTTTTAGATTTGCCAGGCTGGAAATCCCAGAAGAAGGTGTGGATACCCATGAGATACTTTTAGATGGCACACGGATACATAATTTAAAAGAAGATAGGTATTCATTAAACGTGCTATATTTTATGGAAATTGATAAAGGCTTGGCATTTATGGTAATGATATAAGATCTCCACTTAAAGTTATAAGAAAAATAAGAGATGGTTTAAAGATAAATTTTAAGTCAAAGATACTAGAGTTGGAATATGCTTTTGGTCAAAAATCATGGAAGTCTGGATAGCTGTGTGCTCAGGTCTAGGAAATATCACTCTAGTGCAAGCCCTGGGCTTGACCACACACCTGCTGGGTGGCCTTGGGTGAAGCACGTGTCCTCTCTGTTTCATCAAGATTAAAGTGAAAGAATGGGACCAGGACAAGGGTGGCTGGAGTCTGGGGAGCACAGAGGGGCAGGTCTGGACAAAGGGGTGGCGAAGGAGGTGCTGACCAGCCAGGGACCTCTCTGCTAGATGCCCACCCCCTTTGGCCAGAGCCACTATTATTACATCTTGTCCTATATATTGGGTTTCTGCATACAATTCTATAAAAAAATTGCTTTGTAAACTCACAGGGCAGGATGATCTTTTAGGGCCCAGCTCTGACAATGGTTGCTCTGAGTGATGCTCCCCACCTCCTTCATCCCTCTGAGCCAGTGAGAAACTAGTGGAGGCCCCAGAGGCTTGGGGGTTAATACCCCACCTACACTGGAGCTCTAGAGCCCCACACCCTCCCGTCCCAGCCCTGCTCTGAGCTGGGCAGCTATTCTTGGAGTGGCCCTGGGAGAAGCAACAAAGGCACCCATTGTTCCCTGTGGAGCCTGCGGCTGCCTCCCTCCCCAGGAAGAGCCTCTTAGAATCCCCTGCAGAAACCCAAGAGCCAGGGCTGTAGGCATCTCACTTCTCCCTGGAGGCTGCAGGGCGGGGCTCGAGGTTTATGGAGGGGACAGAGCAGGGGTCGCCGTGGCCATGACCTCCGGCTTCGGGAAAGAGGCTAAAGATAACGTGGACAGAAGGCCAGGCAGGGGCCACGTCGGCACTGCCCATCATAGCCCAGCACCCAGGACACGGCCACGCTCGACGTATATATTTCAGGAATAAATAAATGAATGAACCCACCTTGGTTTTCCAAACCGTATTATCAGAGTGATTTAAAAAAAGGGAAAGAAATCAGGTTACTCGCCTGCTGGAAAACACTGAGAGGCTCTTCGGGGACCACCGAACAGCAAAATCCAAACTCTGCGGCCTGGTACTCACCCAGTGGTGCTCAGCCACCACGCCTCAAGCGGACTGCCCGCCCGGTACTCACCCAGTGGTGCTCAGCCACCACGCCTCAAGCTGACTGCCCGCCTCACTGCCCGCAACGTCCCCAGCGTCCCAACTCCCGGCACCGTCTCATATCACCGCGCGCTTCGCACGTGCTGGTCCTTCTACCTGTAACCCTTTCCCCGACTTCTCTGCCTGGCAACTCATCCTTCCTGGATGACTCAACTCAGCTGACGTGGCTCCATCCATGTTTATTTTCCCTGGTGGCAGCTCACCTTCTTGGAGGCAGAGAGTGTATTTTCTTTCACTTTCAGCGCCTAGCTTAGCACAGGCGCACGGTAAGTCAATGTTCGCCCCAGGAATGGCTGGAAGAGGGGACCTGCGTATGTGGCCATTCACGTGACAGTATTTATTGAGGACTTTTTGTGTCAGGCG
Source organism: Neotragus pygmaeus (assembly GCA_006410875.1). Classification (NCBI taxonomy): domain Eukaryota; kingdom Metazoa; phylum Chordata; class Mammalia; order Artiodactyla; family Bovidae; genus Neotragus; species Neotragus pygmaeus. The sequence goes on from SJYV01051817.1 coordinate 1,282,507, forward strand.
TGTGCTAGGTCCTGGGATAGAGCAAAATAGAAAATATGCTCCCGGGGCCACGGAGCAAATACTCTAGTGGAAAAGAAAAAGGCTATTGNGCTGGATGGCATCACGGACTCGATGGACGTGAGTCTGAGTGAACTCCGGGAGTTGGTGATGGACAGGCATGCCACAATTCATGGGGTCGCAAAGAGTCAGACACGACTGAGCGACTGAACTGAACTGAACTTATCAATGACCTCAGATGACACTCAGATATGCAGGTGACTATACCATTATGGCAGAAAGTGAAGAAGACCTAAAGAGCTTCTTGGTGAAAGTGAAAGAGGAGAGTGACAAAGTTGGCTTAAAGTTCAACACTCAGAAATGTAAGATCATGCTACCCAGTCCCATAACTTCATGGCAAATAGATGGGGAAACAGTGGAAACAGTGTCAGACTTTATTCTTTTGGGCTCCAAAATCACTGCAGATGGTGATTGCAGCCATGAAATTCAAAGATGCTTACTCTTTAGAAGGAAAGTTATGATCAACTTAGACAGCATATTAAAAAACAGAGACACTACTTTGTCAACAAAGGTGCATCTATCGTCAAAACTACGGTTTTTCCAGTAGTCATTTATGTATGTGAGAATTGGACTACAAAGAAAGCTGAGTGCCGANTTTAGAAGGAAAGTTATGATCAACTTAGACAGCATATTAAAAAACAGAGACACTACTTTGTCAACAAAGGTGCATCTATCGTCAAAACTACGGTTTTTCCAGTAGTCATTTATGTATGTGAGAATTGGACTACAAAGAAAGCTGAGTGCCGAAAAATTGATGCTTTTGAATTGTGGTGTTGGAGAAGACTCTTAAGAGTCCCTTGGATTGCAAGAGGATCCAATCAATCCATCCTAAAGGAAATCAGTCCTGAGTGTTCACTGGAAGGACTGATGTTGAAGTTGAAACTCCAATACTTTGGCCACCTAATGTGAAGAACTGACTCTGGAAGAGACCCTGATGCTGGAAAAGATTGAAGGCAAGNTCCATCCTAAAGGAAATCAGTCCTGAGTGTTCACTGGAAGGACTGATGTTGAAGTTGAAACTCCAATACTTTGGCCACCTAATGTGAAGAACTGACTCTGGAAGAGACCCTGATGCTGGAAAAGATTGAAGGCAAGAGGAGAAAGGGGCGACAGAGGATGAGATGTTTTGATGGCATCACCAATTCGATGGACATGAATTTGAGTTGGTGATGGACAGGGAGGCCTGGCATGCTGTAGTCCATGGGGTCGCAAAGAGTCGGACATGACTGAGCTAGTGAACTGAACTGAACTGAATCCCTGGTATAAGCACTAGTGTAGAGGTAGGTTGGGTATAGGACTGGCCATCACAGTCTAGGTAATTAGGAATATCAGGCAATTAAATCTTTAGGAAAGGGCTGATTCATCCAGCTTCAGTCTAGTCATACCCAGGAGATGCCCTGCCACGCCTCCCCCCAGAGTAGGCCATGTGCAGGAGCGCTCCTGTACAGATCCGCCGTCTGCTTTCGGTTGAGGGGCTTGTTGGCAGATCCTGGCCCTTCATCCGGGATCCCCTTGTTACGACTGCCTAGTCCATTGGCTGCTGCTTCCTCGGTCCATCTTGACAAAATTGCTCCTCTTTCTTGAGGACTTGACTATGGCCTTCAGGAATAACTTGAGATTTTCAGCAAAATGTGTATTTCATTCGTTTTGTCCAGCAGTAATAATTGTCTTAAGTAGCATCTTCTTTGATACTCTGTAGCTGAAACATGGGCTGTTCAACCCTCATTCAGCTATATTAGTTTTTAGTGTTGTCATTCATTTCCAGACTCCAAAGAATCAGCCAAGATTAAGTCAATTTTTCCCAACATATGAAGATACAGTTTGGTACACTGCCTTACTGGGTTGATTTGTATTCATTTTATAGCAGGGTCAGATCTTCTTTCTTTGCTTTTTTTTTTTTTTTTTTGACTGCCTTGGGTCTTTGTTGCTGTGAACAGTCTTTCTCTAGTTGTGGTTCACAGGGGCGACCCTCCAGTTGCTGTGTACAGGCTTCATTGCGCAGCTTCTCTTGTTGCAGACAGGGGCTCTAGGGTGTGCAGGCTTCAGTAGCTGTGACACATGGGCTTAGCTGCCCTGCAGCATAGGGGATCTGCCCAGACCAGGCATCAAACCCATGTCCCCAGCACTGGCAGGTAGGTTCCTTAACACTAGACCACCAGGGAAGTCCCGGTCAGATCTTTCTTTCTTCCCTAGAATAGACATCCACATCTTACAACCTCTCTCGTTAGGATTACTTCACTCAAGTCAGTTTTCATGATACATTATTATTTCCTTTGACTGTTAATAGATGTAAGCTATTCTTCTTTGCCCACCTCAAACAGGATTCAAGGGTCAAATGCCTTTGGGAAATACAGCACATCATTTGTCTTTCCTGCAGTATCACATTAGTGTATTAAGTAACCAGATAATTCTTTAGCTACATTTATCTTTGTTTGACAAGCATTTCCTCTCCTCATGTGAAAATAGAGCACATTTTAAAATAGAACACTTATGGATGACGTTACTTAGAACACATGGCTTTGTATGTCCAGAGAGAGGGGATGATCTTATTGCCATCTTGTTGCCGTTAGATGCTGTGAATGTGTCATAGGTTTATCAGAAGTATGGCTCAAGAAGCCATTAACTCAGGAGTTTTACACAAGAACGAGTCCTCATGAAAAATTCCCAAGGGATCCTGTCCTTCCCTCTCATAGACAGATAGGGCATTGTGAAAATATCACTCCCCTATACATACACAGGGCTTCCCAGATGGTAAAGAACCCGCCTGTAGATACAGGAGACATAGGGACATGGGTTCGATTCCTAGGTTGGGAAGGTCCCCCGGAGGAGAGCATGATAATCCACTCCAGTACTCCTGCCTGGGAAAACCCACAGGCACAGGAGCCATGCAGGCCATAGGGTTACAAAGATTTGGACATGACTGGTGACTTAGAATGCACACACACACACACACACAAACCAAGATTTATGTTCTTTATACTAAAAACAAATAAGATAAGGGGAAAGAGCTGAGACTCCCTGCCCCCCAAAATACTAAAGTTGAGAAGGAATCAAGTTCACATTTTCTCACTCAGTTTTACGTAAACACTTACCTCTCAAAGAAATGGAGAACAATGTTAAAGGTGAAATTAGTGTTTCTGCTTCCTCGGGAAGGCACAGGTAATCCAGGAGGAGCAGCCTCTATCCTTTCGGACTGTGGCTGTGGTGGGTGTGTAGATTGCTCCCTGACACAGCGTACGTCACTGGGAAACAAGGAGAAGTGGTCTTATAGTCTGTCTTGCCTGGGGACTTGCCTACAGATCTGCCTAGTGGCCCAAGCGAACCTCTCACCTGGACCCTAGCAGATCAACCAGAAATGAGTCCTGTCATCTAGGTGGCATGGCACCATGCCTTCCCCAGTCTGAGAGCGTGGTCGTAAGCCTCCCTGGATGTTAGGAGCTCTTTCCTTAATAGACAAGGAAGCGAGCTAAGGCATTACAGAGTGGGCATGAGACTGAGAAATGTTTCCTTGTAAGAGAAAGGGGGCCAGAGACAGGCAGCCTCAGAAATTTCACTATAATTTTGACAGCCCTTTCCATCACCTTAGTTCAATCGGCCTTCTCCCTCAACCACTCTGGATCACCTGTCTCACTCGGGAAACGCCACTCCTCACACAAGAGACGGAATTTTGTCTCTCTCTGAAAAGCCTAGCGTCCTAGCCAATATTAATGAAGGCCTTTCCTTGTTGAAGATTCAGCTCAGGATTCTTCAGACCCCAAGTAAAAAGGCAGAAAATAGTGATTGCTCCAATTCTAGCTCAGAATCTGTATCAGTAAGACTTTGACTGGTTTTTTACTTTCCTCAGAACACACAAGTCCTATGCAAAATATATTTTTTTCCAGAAGAAATCCAGTAGCATTATGTATAAGAACATCATATTTTTTAAATGCACACTTTGTGCTCTCAATAACTCTAGCATCATTGTGCTGAAAATCTTTTACTAATACTTTCCTGAGCAGATTCTCATTAAACAGGCTTCTATATTAGATGAAAATGTTTTCTATTGGAGTCAGTTTGAAGTGCAGGACCTCCATGTTACTATCCACAAATACTATTTAACCCCCAAAATTCTCCCTTGATACAAAAAAAGTTATTTCCATTCATTTTGCCTAACCCAAAGAACTCAAAATTCTGTACTTTGGTAAGCATGTGTGAAGTCTGATAGTCTGCTGTTCTGAGGTCTAAGGGCAGTTAAATCAGATGCTTTTAATATGTTTAAGGTAAATACATGATTTCTATTAGAAAATGATGAGCACCTCTGGGCAAAACACTAACATTTTTTTGATTTTATACTATATTTTATAACACAAGTAAAAGATACTCTGCCAGATCTTTGAGTTTTTCACTTAACAGTAGCAGTTGCTTCTGGAGAGTTTTTAATGTGAATTTATAGGGATACACATACCAAGAAAGCAAGCATAGTCCTCTTCTGGCCCAGATATATTTTAATAAAACTCAGGTAATTGCTTTAGAATATGAAACAATAATAGAAAAAGTCAGAGAGGTTGGTGGTGGTGGCAGTGGGTGTGGCCCTGGTAGAAAAATATTTTGATCATTTGATTATTAAAAATTCATTTGGTTTAAAGACACAAATATTTAAACCTTCAGTGAATCTTATATCTTCAAAAGCTAAGACACTATGAGCAGTTATCAAAAGATGATTGTTCAAGAGTGATAACATTTTGAAAATAGGATACAGTGCTCACACTGTTCTCCTACATGGATTGTTTCTGTAAAACGTATAGGCTACTATAGTGAAAGTACTCTGTGTGAAAGTACTGACACAGAGATACTTTTACAGCTTCAGAAATGCAGGTTTATAATCACATTTAACTCAGTCCACAAGACATTCATTTTTCGTTTCTCAGTAAATAGCCCTCACAGATTCCCAATTATAGTATGAGATGGTTTGAATTTCATTAAACTGGATATTTAGCTTTGGTTGGTAGATTTTAAGTTTCTCTAACTTGGTGTTTAAACTACTTTAACTCTGATTTGCAGTTTCCATTACAGGTGTAGCTTACTTAAATAATTTATGTATCATAAAACAAAAGATGGAGAAAACAAATGCAGATGCTCTTTCTTTCTGAAAAGCAATCTTTCCTTTCTCATCAACAAATCAACATGGAAGATAATGTGACAAAAATAATTCAGGAAGAATATTCTTAAATTTCTCATATTAAAATTTAAATAATTTAACACACAGTATATAGTATATGTTGGAGAAGGCAATGGCACCCCACTTCAGTACTCTTGCCTGGAAAATCCCATGGATGGAGGAGCCTGGAAGGCTGAAGTCCATGGGGTCGCTGAGGGTTGAACTGAGTGACTTCACTTTCACTTTTCACTTTCATGCATTGGAGAAGGAAATGGCAACCCACTCCAGTATTCTTGCCTGGAGAACCCCGGGGATGGGGGAGCCTGGTGGGCTGCCGTCTATGGGGTCGCACAGAGTCGGACACGACTGAAGTGACTTAGCATATAGTATATGTAGACAACTTTGTGTTATAATAATGTAGGCCATTTTGAATAAACTGGCTACCAATTAAAAACCTGAATGATAGTAGTGTTTTAACTTGTTTTTCTGTTACATTACCTTTTGAATTTCATGGAAGCTTGGTTTTAATGGTGGAAGGAATAATGGAGACACCTAGAGGGAAGTGGGTGATGCTTTCTAGAAAGTTGATTGTAGGGTCAAAAGTAGATGTGTGTTATTCTCTGTATCAGCCGTTGTTCCAGTTTAGACCTCAATATCTTGCACCAAGATTATAGGAAAGCTTATGAGCTGCTCCCCTGTCTCTCTTCCTTCTACCATAAACACTGTGAAGTCTGAATTAGCTGATTTTAAGTTCCTTATCTGATTATCACAAACTCCTTGAGTGATCCTTTTCTGGCTCTTATGGGCCAAGTTTCCATTTAAAATTTATTATCTTTTTAAGTTTAATAAATAAAAAAATGCAGTTTTCCTTTCAGGGTCTGCATGATATATTTCCTTGCCTGTGCTTCTTCCATTTCGTGACTGTGTCTCATCACCTCAGTCGACACACTCCTCTCGGATCTACAGAACTCCCGGCCATCCCTTCAGTTTATGAGGTTGTCCTGCAGCTGTGTATACCCATTTGTGTCTAGAACCCCCTTACTTGTCTGGTGAGCTCCTATGTAAACATGCCATCTGTTTGAATATCTCTTCTGTGGACCGGTTGATGCCTCGCACCCCGTGCTTCTTGTGGAACATGACAGCAACATGACTCTGTAACTTCCCTGCTGGGCCACCCGTTAGGACTTCGCCTTCCACGGCAGGGGTGTGAGTGTGGTCCCTGGCCAGGGAGCTAGGATCCCACACGTCTCCTGGCTGAACTCACCTCCCAGCCCCAAATAAAAAAACAGAACAGAAACAGTACTGTAAAAAATTTAATGAAGATATTAAAAATGAAAATGCATTATTCATTTTTGTATCAATCCATTTTTGTGACTCAGGGCATAATAAGGGCTTGGAAATCATTAAATCAGTATAGTTGTACAAATTTCAGATTTTGTTCTACTCAGCAGATATCTGCCTTCATTTAAAATTATGACATATCAGAACAAGCTATGTTAAATTTGAGCCTGATGAGTGAGTGACCTGACTTGAACTTTATATTTTATGTCAGGCCCCAAGTGGGCAGGTAGGATTCTGGAAGTGATCCTGATGAATATTCATAAAGGAGCTCTGGCATCAAAATGCAGAGGAAGAGAAAAATAACAATAAAAACCCAGTAACTGAGAATTGATACTGTACATTTAGTATTATTAAAGTGCTTTTATGATTTTGAGCTTCTGTTCAAATCTAATTTCATGTTTTCTGACAAAAATATTTAACCATAATAACAGCTGGTTTTGTTACATTAAGCACAAGTACTATTTGTATATTAACTTGGCATCAGTATCTTCACTAGCTAGAAGAATTTTAATATATATTTGAACAAGTCCATGAAAATAAACAATGTGTGCATCCGTGTGTATAGGGTGAAGGGACCCACCTGATCGGCGTGGTTAGGTTAAAACAACAGGTACAGAAAAGCGGTTTTTTTTTTTTTTTCTGAATCTATTCTCCTTGGGGCATTGTTTCAAAGTAAAAGTTTGGGTTTCAAATTTATATCTTTTTATGATATTTTTAGTGCTTGTAGCTTAGTTAACATTTTCAATGTTTCTCTGAGAAACTTGTACTGAGGTGCTCATTGAACTGGAGAAGATAACCATCAGATTTCCTGGTAGATGTTTTTACTGTGAAGTAACTCTTCTCCAAAGATTTTGGGAACCATATCCTTATTGTGAGGGCTCCTATAAGGTACTTTTTCACTGTTTGAAAGCATATGTTTCAGAAGTAAAGTGACGAAAGGGCTTTTCTCAATATTTTTTTCTTTCCTTTTAAAAATTTCTATACTTTTATCTCTGTCATTGTTTGAAAGGGTCATTAAATGCTAAACCTTTTCAGTTGCTCACTTGTGTCCAACTCTTTACCGTCCCATGGACTGCAGCACACCAGGCTTCCCTGTCCATCACCAACTTCCAGAGCTTACTCAAACTATGTCCATTGTGTTGGTGATGCCATCCAACCATCTCATCCTCTGTTGTTCCCTTCTCCTCCTGACGCCAATCCCTCCCAGCATCAGGTAACCAAAACATTGGAGTTTCAGCTTCAGCATCAGTCCTTCCAATGAATATTCAGAACTGATTTCCTTTCAGATGAACTGGTTGGATCTCCTTGCACTCCAAGTGACTCTCAAGAGTCTTCTCCAACACCACAGTTCAAAAGCATCACTTCTTCAGTGCTCAGCTTTCTTTGCAGTCCAATTCTCACATCCATACATGACTACTGGAAAAACCATAGTTTTGACTAGACAGACCTTTGTTGGCAAAGAAATGTCTCTGCTTTTTAATATGCTATGTAGGTTGGTCATAGCTTTTCTTCCAGGGAACAAGCATCTTTTAATTTCGTGGCTGCAGTCACCATCTGCAGTGATTTTGGAGCCCCCCCAAAGCAAAGTACGTCACTGTTTCCACTGTTTCCCCATCTATTTCCCATGAAGTGATGGGAACAGATGCCATGATCTTAGTTTTCTGAAAGTTGAGCTTTAAGCCAACTTTTTCACTCTCCTCTTTCACTTTCTTGAAGAGGCTCCTCAGTTCCTCTTCACTTTCTACCATAAGGAAAGAGATTGAAATTTCGAGGTTGGAAATATTAATTAGGAATGCATTATTATCCTATTGATACTGCCTCTTTTGCATGTATATGCATGTATGTGTGTTCTTCATAAAAGTTAAGATCACTCGTGTGAAAACAGGATTCTCTGTTAGATTTAAAAGGCATTTTGTAGTGAATATTCAAAACCTTCTTCACATACCAATTTGCAATAAGTTGGTACATTTGCTCCAATTCATGGCACTGAATAGTCTATGGTGCATTCAGGCAAGATTTTACTTTTTTTCTTATTTACAGGAAGTGCTCTGTCTCTGGAAAAAAAAAATAAACACATTTTCCCCAGGAGTAGATTGGACCACCTACTTTGCATTTTAACCTTGTGTCTTCTAACCTTAGGAGCATCTGCTCCTCATAGAATTTACTTGGCAGTTACCTGGGGCTCAGGTGGGTGTTTGATAAAGAAGGAGGGTGACTGCATTGCACCAAGACCAGTGAGCTCCTCATCCCCGAAACGAAAGACTATGATTTAGGAGAGCTGATGTGGCAAGTGATGGATGGAAAAAGGCAAACAAACAGGACCTAACCTTTAAGCTGGCTGCTCTGTTAAATTAAACACTCAGGAAAAAAGGATGAGAACAACTGTTTTCTTTACATATAATTTTATTTTAGAAGTTTCAGAAAAGATAGTCACATATGCTATTTGGAAAAAAAAACTATTTTGAAAGGGCTTTTAAATAATGTTGATAATACTGGAAAAATAAAGAGATACAAGGAGCATGGAGACGAAGATATGTTCTGATTAGCAGACAGCAGCTGTGAAGCTTTTTACTCTCCTCCATTTCTGCTTCCTCCTCCTTTTCGACCCATCCGTGGACTGAGGAATCTACCCGTTTGTACCTGGGATCTAATTCCTGTGTTGAAGTTGATTAGAGCTATAGCTTATCACTTGGAATTTTCCAACTTCTGATTTAAAGATGTTATTTGCTATCATAAAATTACAATTGGTTCAGTGTTTTTTTTTTTTAACTTTATTTTACTTTACAATACTCTATTGGCTTTGCCATACATCGACATGAATCCACCACAGGTGTACACGAGCTCCCAATCCTGAATCCCCCTCCCACCTCTCACCCCACAACGTCTCTCTGGATCATCCCCGTGCACAAGCCCTAAGCATCCTGCATCCTGCATCGAATATAGACTGGCACCTCGTTTCTTACATGATAGTATACATGCTTCAATGCCATTCTCCCAAATCATCCCACCATCTCCCTCTCCCTCAGAGGCCAAAAGTCCGTTCTATATGTCTGTGTCTCTTTTTGGTTCAGTGTTTTAAAAGTGGCTACTTCTAGTGGAAGATACACTTTATCCTTTGACCGAATGAGTTACATATTTTAGAATTAATATACATTTATACTGATTACCATTTTCTTTAGAAGAATTGTCCTCTTATTTAACTTCTCAAAATATCAGTATTAAGTATATACAGTGCACATACAATCTCATGCTTGTCATTTGTGATTTCATATAATTGAAAAACAAAGATAAAGATCTGGAATAGGTTACAAGTTAAAATATGATGGACTATGTCAGCCTGGGTCCAACAGGAGAGAAAAGCAACTTGAAAAGGGAAAGTTTAATACAGAGAATTACCAACTATAATAATAGAGTGAAATAATGAGGGATTCAGTAGTAAGGATAAAAGAAACTCCAAAAGAAGAGGAACAGCACGTAGAAGGAAGAGTCCCGAAACAGGGCTGAGATAAAGCACCCAGGGAAGAGCTCTTGCACACTGCTTTTAGACTTCGATGGAGAGAGTATAGCCAGTGTCACTGGCTGGCTGATAATTTACTGTGGTCCACACTAGTCGAGCACCTAAGAACTGATGCTTTTGAACTGTGGTGTTAGAGAAGACTCTTGAGATTCCCTTGGACTGCAAGGAAATTCAACCAGTCCATCCTAGAGGAAATCAGTCACTGAGTACTTACTGGAAGGAAGGATGGATGCTGAAGCTGGAGCTCCAATACTTTGGCCACCTGATGCAAAGAACTGACTCCTTGGAAAAGACCCTGATGCTGGGAAATGTTGAAGGCAGGGGGAGATGGGGACGACAGAGGATGAGATGGTTGGATGGCATCACCCACTCAACGGAAGTGAGTTTGAGTAAACTCTGGGAGTTGGTGATGGACAGAGAAGCCTGGCATGCTGCAGTCCATGGGGTTGCAAAGAGTTGAACATGACTGAGCAACTGAACTGAACACTTGTAGCACTTGCTGGAAACTTGCCTTAAGGGTATCTCAGGACGCTTTTCATAGGGAACTCTATCCTCAGTGCACTCCACTCAAAATTGCCCATCTGTGGATGCTGCAGACAAGTTCTGGCTGCTGGGTGCCTCTGGCCCCTGTCCACACAGGAGGTAGGTACACGTGTGCAGAAAGCACCGGGGAACCTGGAAACAAGACTCTTCAGGACTGTAATGTCTCTCTAGTGCCTCCATTGTTACAGCTTTATTGCCAGTTGCAAAGGGCACATGTTTCAAGGGCCTAGAGCCATTTCACTGAGGAAGCAAAAAGGGTGAATCTGGAGCTAAGAAATATTCCATCAATAAAGGCTCAGATTCTTACCAACTTCTTAAAAAAGAGATAGAGACTTCCTTTGTGGCTCAGATGGTAGACTGTCCACCCTCAATGTGGGAGACCTGGGTTCGATCCCTGGGTTGGGGAGATCCCCTGGAGAAGGGAAAGCCTACCCACTCAGTATTTTGTCCTGGAGAATTCCACAGACTGCATAGTCCATAGGATCAAAAAAAGTCAGACATGACTAGAGACTTTCAAAAAAAAAAAGGTGGAGGGAAGAAGACTGAGTTTTTTAAGTAGAGATAAGACATAAAAACTCATAGTACCAGAACAGAATGGAAATAGTGAAAATTGGGCTCAAATTCTAACCAAAATAAAGATGGGAAAATGATAGGTATCTGATGGTGAAGGGAGGGTGTGGGTGGAGGGCAAAGACTAAATAAATTTGTGAGATATTTTTAAAATATGAAATTGACTAATTAGACCATGTAATTCCTGTTGCTGCTGCTGCTGCTAAGTCGCTTCAGTCGTGTCCGACTCTGTGCGACCCCATAGATGGCAGCCCACCAGGTTCCTCTGTCCCTGGGATTCTCAAGGCAAGAACACTGGAGTGGGTTGCCATTTCCTTCTCCAATGCATGAAGGTGAAAAGAGAAAGTGCAGTCGCTCAGTCGTGTCTGACTCTTAGTGACCCCATGGACTGTAGCCTACCAGGCTCCTCCGTTCATGGGATTTTCCAGGCAAGAGTACTGGAGTGGGAAGCCATTGCCTTCTCCAATGTAATTCCTAAGTTGTCAGTATTACGTTTGGCCCTAAGGGATATGTAGTAGTAGTAACAAGAATAACAATAAAAATAATACAGGAAGAGGAAGACAGCAAAGAAGAAGCCTTTGGGGGATGATCTGGAAAGCACTCCACTATGCTATAGTGGGTTTTCTCATTTAAGCCTCATAATATAACTCCTACTTTTGATTTGTTAACTCACATGGTACCGATTGATTCAGGGAGTGAGATTCCAAAAGGTCAAGTGGTTTTTCTAAAGTCACATACTTAGCATTTGCTACAAGCAGAATCCAGACCCTGGATGATTGATTTGTGGGCTTGTGCCCTCTCTTACTGTGCTAAAATGTCTTGTGTAGATGGTTAAGAAAAAGTTTCAGTTCTTTATCCAAACAATGATGAAATATCCCAAATAAACTCCATCTTGTTGTGGAGATAACCCACAGATAGCTATGAAACAGTCCATGATTAAACCTGTATTTAATCTGTGTGTGGCACAAACTATAAGTGTTAAGAATTAAACTAGGTCAGTGAACACAGAAATTGAGCTTTTTAAAGGAAATTTTGAGTTGCTCATTCAAGCTGGAAACTATGCTTGTGAAGCAAGGGGAAAGGAAAATATTCCCTTAGGAAAATACTAAGAAACAAATCATGATACATAATGTACCCAGGGGACAATAGGTACAAGTGGATTTGATTAAAGAGTAAAGATTTCAGACTTCATTTTAAGTCAAAATTATTTTTTGATTCTCCTGCCCCCTCCCCAGCTCCATATTGTTGTTAATCACTCAGTCGTGTCCGACTCTTTGCGACCCAGTGGACTGAAGGTCGCCAGGCTCCTCTGTCCATGGGATTCTCCAGGCAAGAATACTGGAGTGGGTTGCCATTTCCTTCTCCACTCTAGCTCCATAAACAGGGTGTACTGGCGTAAATCACTGGGTTATGATGTAAAGTGATGGTGGAAACAGAAATGAGAGGAGTAGCTACTTTCTGTTTATTCTTGAAAGTGACTCATTCAACACAATATGATTCAGTTTTCTCTGAAATAATCAACAGCATAGCTATGTATATTCAAAGAACAAAATTGTCATTATATCTGGGAAGTGGGGGTAAAATGCACTGTATTTTAAGAGAGTAAGATAGGAATTTTCAATCAGAACATCTCCTTGGAGAAAAATGGTTTTTCCTGGAATGAGAGCTGGATAACTCTAAATGGTACTACACACTTAGCCATCTCAATGATTACTTTACGTGTAGAAATGGAGTGTCTGCTAAGCGTGCTACAGAGAATTCTGACATATGGTCTTAGTGGATAGCATTCCTAATACTACCTTTGTGCACATTCCCTTTAACTCATTTCTCTGGGAATTTTATGATTTATTTATAGCTCTCCTTATAGAATTTAAATTAACATTTTGACTCTCTATGAAGTGTGTGTGTGTGTGTGTGTGTGTGTGTTTTCCAAGCTGTTAGGCAATCTCTCACCTTTCTTTATTGCCACAGACTAATACTCTGGAACCAAATTCAACCTAAACAGCAAATATAATGCAAAATAGAAACACCGTGACACAGGATTAATGGCCACAGCCCTTATCCTGTGTTTCAGTTTGCAGATTCATCTGGTTTATTATCCCCATGTGAGGCATATTGCTAATGATGGCAATGATTTTGATATAGTGACATATGTCCACTGAGTATTATACTGGGATCAAAAAATGAATTTCATGTAAATGTTTCTGTCTTAACCTGATATGTTCATAATGATCTTTCACATAAGGAGATATAAAAGAAAATGCCTAACCATAGTAACCAGGCAAGAAAAAGAAAACCAAACTGAAAATAAAGACATAAAACTGTCACATGAATGTAGATGATATATTATTTAGAAAATCCTATGCAAAGAAATAGAGAAAAAGAATAGAATGGGAAAAACTAGAGATCTCTTCAAGAAAATTAGAGATATCAAGGGAAAATTTCATGCAAAGATGGGCTCGATAAAGGACAGAAATGGTATGGACCTAAAAGAAGCAGAATATATTAAGAAGAGGTGGAAAGAATACACAGAAGAACTGTGCAAAAAGAGCTTCACAACCAAGGTAATCATGACGGTGTGATCCCTCACCTAGAGCCAGACATCCTGGAATGTGAAGTCAAGTGGGCCTTAGGAAGCATCACTATGAACAAAGCTAGTGGAGGTGATGGAATTCCAGTTGAGCTCTTTCAAATCCTGAAAGATGATGCTGTGAAAGTGCTGCACTCAATATGCCAGCAAGTTTGGAAAACTCAGCAGTGGCCACAGGACTGGGAAAGGTCAGTTTTCATTCCAATCCCAAAGAAAGGCAATGCCAAAGAATGCTCAAACTACCACACAATTGCACTCATGTTACATGCTAGTAAAGTAATGCTCAAAATTCTCCAAGCCAGGCTTCAGCAATACGTGAACTGTGAACTTCCTGATGCTCAAGTTGGTTTTAGAAAAAACAGAGGAATCAGAGATCAAATTGCCAACATCTGCTGGATCATGGAAAAAGCAAGAGAGTTCCAGAAAAACCTCTATTTCTGCTTTATTGACTATGCCAAAGCCTTTGACTGTGTG
>SJYV01051817.1:1297013-1428043 GCA_006410875.1 Neotragus pygmaeus
TTTTTTTTTTTTTGTCTCCAAAATTAGTGCAGATGGTTATTGCAGCCAAGAAATTAAAAGACACTTACTCCTTGGAAGGAAAGTTATGACAACCTAGATAGCATATTGAATAGCAGAGGCATTCCTTTGCCAACAAAGGTCTGTCTAGTCAAGGCTATGGTTTTTCCAGTGGTCATGTATGGATGTGAGAGTTGGACTGAAGAAAACTGAGCACTGAAGAATTGATGCTTTTGAACTGTGGTATTGGAGAAGACTCTTGAGAGTCTCTTGGACTGCAGGGAGATGCAACCAGTCCATTCTAAAGGAGATCAGTTCTGGGTGTTCATTGAAAGGACTGATGCTAAAGCTGAAACTCCAATACTTTGGCCACTTCATGCGAAGAGTTGACTCACTGGAAAAAACTCTGATGCTGGGAGGGTTTGGGGACAGGAGGAGAAGGGGACAACAGAGGATGAGATGGTTGGATGGCATCACTGACTCCATGAACATGAATTTGAGTGAATTCCAGGAGTTGGTGATGGACGGGGAGGCCTGGCGTGCTGCGATTCATGGGGTTGCAAAGAGTCGGACACAACTGAGAGACTGAACTGAGACTGAAAGTGAAAGTCACTCAGTTGTGTCCGACTCTTGGCGTCCCTCAACACCCCATCCCCCGCCCCTGCCCTGGACTATACAGTTCATGGGATTCTCCAGGCTAGAATACTGGAGTGGGAAGCCCTTCCCTTCTCCAGGGGATCTTCCCAACCCAGAGATTGAATCCAGGACTTCCACATTGCAGGTGGATTCTTTACTCTCTGAGCCACCTGGGAAGCCCAAGAATACTGGAGTGGGTAGCCTATACCTTCTTCAGGAGATCATCCCAAAGCAGTAATTGAACTGGGATCTCCTGTATTGCAGGTGGAGTCTTTACCAGCTGAACTACCAGGGAACCCCCAAAGACACCACCAAAAACTGTTGGAATGAATAAATGAATTTGGTGAAGTAGCAGATTACAAAAATTAGTACAGAGAAATTGGTTATGTTTTTATACACTAATAATGAGCTATCAGAAAGAGAATTTAGAAAAGAATCCTATTTAAAATTGTACCAAAAAGAATAAAATACCTAAGAATGAATCTAATCATAAGTAAAAGACATGTACTCTAAAAGGCAATAATACATTGAAGATGAAAAAACAAATGGAAAGATATATGATGCTCATGGATTGAAAAAATTAACATTGTTAAAATGTCGATATTACTCAAAGTAATCTACAGATACCATGCAATCCTTATCAAAATATCAATGGCTTTTTTTCCCCACAAAAGTACGACAGAGAATCTCAAAACATGTATGGAACCACCAAAGACACTGAATAACCAAAAATAACTTGAAAAAGAACAAGGAGGTATCATGCTCCTTTCTTTCAAACTATACTACAAAGCTACAGTAATCAGAACAATATAGTAGTTATGAAAACTAACACATAGATCAAAGTAACATGTAGAAAGCCCTGAAATAAACTCATGGATATATAGATAACTAATTTATGACAAAGGAGGCAAGAATATAAAAGGAGAAAAGACAGTCTTCAGTAAACGGTGTTGGAAAAACTGAGTAGACACACACAAAAGAATCAAGCTGCACTACTATCTTATATAAAAATTAAGTTAAAATGGTAGACTTGAATGTAAGACCTAAGTGTTCAGAACTGTTGACCATTTTAAAACCCGTTTTTTTTTTTCTCATCTTTACTGTTAAATTATTAAATTAAAAAATATTTTTTAAGGCCCTTTATCAGTTTTGCCCCAATATTTTCTCATAGTCTGTGAGTTGTCTTCTCACTCTCTTAGCAGTGTCTTTCACAGAGCAGGAAATCTTAAACTTTAAGTCAAACTTATCAGTGATTTTCCTCATGGACAGTGCTTTTGGTGTTGTATCTAGAAAGTCATTGTTAACTCAGCTCAGTTCAGTTCAGTCACTCAGTCGTGTCCGACTCTTCACAACACCATTAATCACAGCATGCCAGGCCTCCCTGTTCATTACCATCTCCCGGAGTTCACTCAGAATCACGTTCATCGAGTCCGTGATGCCATCCAGCCATCTCATCCTCTGTCATCCCCTTCTCCTCCTATTCCCAATCCCGCCCAGCATCAGAGTCTTTTCCAATGAGTCAACTCTTCGCATGCGGTGGCCAAAATACTGGAGTTTCAGCTNGATGCCATGATCTTAGTTTTCTGAAAGTTGAGCTTTAAGCCAACTTTTTCACTCTCCTCTTTCACTTTCTTGAAGAGGCTCCTCAGTTCCTCTTCACTTTCTACCATAAGGAAAGAGATTGAAATTTCGAGGTTGGAAATATTAATTAGGAATGCATTATTATCCTATTGATACTGCCTCTTTTGCATGTATATGCATGTATGTGTGTTCTTCATAAAAGTTAAGATCACTCGTGTGAAAACAGGATTCTCTGTTAGATTTAAAAGGCATTTTGTAGTGAATATTCAAAACCTTCTTCACATACCAATTTGCAATAAGTTGGTACATTTGCTCCAATTCATGGCACTGAATAGTCTATGGTGCATTCAGGCAAGATTTTACTTTTTTTCTTATTTACTGGAAGTGCTCTGTCTCTGGAAAAAAAAAATAAACACATTTTCCCCAGGAGTAGATTGGACCACCTACTTTGCATTTTAACCTTGTGTCTTCTAACCTTAGGAGCATCTGCTCCTCATAGAATTTACTTGGCAGTTACCTGGGGCTCAGGTGGGTGTTTGATAAAGAAGGAGGGTGACTGCATTGCACCAAGACCAGTGAGCTCCTCATCCCCGAAACGAAAGACTATGATTTAGGAGAGCTGATGTGGCAAGTGATGGATGGAAAAAGGCAAACAAACAGGACCTAACCTTTAAGCTGGCTGCTCTGTTAAATTAAACACTCAGGAAAAAAGGATGAGAACAACTGTTTTCTTTACATATAATTTTATTTTAGAAGTTTCAGAAAAGATAGTCACATATGCTATTTGGAAAAAAAAACTATTTTGAAAGGGCTTTTAAATAATGTTGATAATACTGGAAAAATAAAGAGATACAAGGAGCATGGAGACGAAGATATGTTCTGATTAGCAGACAGCAGCTGTGAAGCTTTTTACTCTCCTCCATTTCTGCTTCCTCCTCCTTTTCGACCCATCCGTGGACTGAGGAATCTACCCGTTTGTACCTGGGATCTAATTCCTGTGTTGAAGTTGATTAGAGCTATAGCTTATCACTTGGAATTTNCTAATCAACCCACTATACTAATAATTTCTAACTTCCTAAAAGAATCTGCCTTTAGTAAGTCTAAAACATTTCATGCCTCTCATGGTTGGGAGGCTGTAAACAATCACATGTGGCCAGACGAACTTGTACAGGCAGGCTAGATAACCTTCAGAGGAGTTCGTAAGTTGAAACACTCTTGTCAAGCCCAGGAATTTTTATTAACTGGAGCTGTAGGTTAACTCCTTCTCTGAGAGAGGTGATAGGGAGAGCCCCCCATAAAGTCAGAGGTGTAGGTGAGAGCATAAAATGGTAAAGTAGGCAGACTCTGGTTTTGGAGGTAGATGCTTGGGAACAGGAGGTTTCCTGAGCTCGATCCCGCCTTTGCATATGCTGAAGCCTCCTTCCTCATAACCTTTACCATGGGCGGAGTTCCTCACACTGTCTCCCAGCAGCTAAATAAATTAAATAAATGAACAATGGTTAATAAATGAACTTCTCAAAAATCAACCTGTATTTCCCATGTAATCATAATCATCATACTTTATCATGATTGTTTGCCTAATATCTCTTATCACTAGACTGGTAAAAAACTTTGTCTGTTTTGTTCATCTCTGTTATAATCTCAGTGCTTTGAAAAAATGTATATTACAAAGTAGGTACTCAAAAATTCATTGAATAATGCAAAAAAAAACCACACAAACTTATGGGTAAACCTTATAGATGCCCAACTCCTTGGGCCAAATGGTTAAAGACAGGGATGATGTATAACCTACTATCTTTTTTTTTTCTTTGCCAGAGATATCCTCTATCAAACACACACACACACACACACACACACACACACACACACACATTTGTTTTTAAAATGGTGGCGAGGGAGGTGAATGAAGGCCTATGTGGTTGGGCAAATGCTGGGGGCAAGATGCATGTTCCATAATCTAATTGGAATCAAANATGATTATCTGGGTCATGAAGATCTTTTTTGTACAGTTCTTCTGTGTATTCTTTCCACCTCTTCTTAATGTCTTCTGCTTCTGTTAGGTCCATACCTCCTTTATCGAGCCCATCTTTGCATGAAATATTCCCTTGGTATCTCTAGTTTTCTTGACGAGATCTCTAGTCTTTCCCATTCTGTTGTTTTCCTCTACTTCTTTCCTCATTGTTAATTCACAACCATCTAAATTTTATCCTATGCCACCCTCCAGGAGTTTTATTGTTTTGCANAAATATTCCCTTGGTATCTCTAGTTTTCTTGACGAGATCTCTAGTCTTTCCCATTCTGTTGTTTTCCTCTACTTCTTTCCTCATTGTTAATTCACAACCATCTAAATTTTATCCTATGCCACCCTCCAGGAGTTTTATTGTTTTGCATTTTATATTCAGGATGATGATATATTTTATGTTTTTCTTTTCTTTTAAGAATATGTGGTTTGTATCTAGATTATTTTTTTTTATGTAGACATCCAGTTTTTTCAGTACCATTTTTTGAAAAAAATCATCTTTACTTCATTGTATTGTATGTATTCCTTTTCCAGAGGACACATATTTATGTGAGATTTCCTTTCTGAACACTCTGTTCTGTTCCATTGGTCTTTGTGTATTTTTCTGCCATTTCTACACTCTTTTGGTTACTGTAGCATTATAGTAAATCTTGAAGTCATGTAATGTCAGTCCTTTGACTTTATTCTTTGCTTTCAATATTGTGCTGGCTGTGCTGTGTTTCCCCTATTCATATAAACTTTAGAATCATTTATTAATATTCACAAAACAACTTGCTGTTATTTATACTGTGATTGCTTTGAATCTTGGAGAAGGCAATGGCACTCCACTCCAGTACTCTTTCCTGGAAAATCCCATGGACAGAGGAGCCTGGTAGGCTTCAGTCCATGGGGTCGCTGAGAGTCGGACGTGACCGAGCAACTTCACTTTCACTTTTCACTTTTCACTTTCATCCATTGGAGAAGGAAATGGCAACCTACGCCAGTGTTCTTGCCTGGAGAATCCCAGGGACAGGGCAGCCTTTTGGGCTGCCGTCTATGGAGTCGCACAGAGTTGGACACGATTGAAGCCACTTAGCAGCAGCAGCTTTGAATCTATAAAACAAGTTGGGAAGACCTGACATCTTGATAATATTGAGTTTTCCCCTCCATCAATATGAGCAATATCTCTATTTATTTATTTCTGATTTAGTTTGTTGGTTTTATAGTGTTCCTCATATATATTTTATTAGATTTACACCTAAATATTTCATTTTTGAGTGCTAATATAACTGCTTTGTGTCTTTAACTTCAAATTATTTTTTTAATGACTGGCACATAAGAAAGTTATTGCCACTTGTATGTTAACCTTGCCTTCTGAAGTTTTTCTGTAATTATTGCTTATTAGTTCTAGGAGGTTTTTAAAAAATATAATTAAAAAGTTTTCTACTTGGAAATCATGTCATCTGTAAACAGAACTGTGGAGTGAAGAACTGACTCCTTGGAAAAGACCTTGATGCTGGGAAAGATTGAAGGTAGGTGGAGAAGGAGACGACAGAGGATGAGATGATTGGATGGCATCACTGACTCAATGGAAATGAGTTTGACTAAGCTCCAGGAGTTGGTGGTGGACAGGGAAGCCTAGCGTGCTGCAGTCCATGAGTTTCAAAGAGTCAGACATGGCTGAGTGACTGAACTGAATTGAACTGAATCTATTAACCTTTTATTTTCTTATCTTGTTATTTTGTTAGCTAGGACTTCCAGTTGGAGAAGGCAATGGCACCCCACTCCAGTACTCTTGCCTGGAGAATCCCATGGATGGAGGAGCCTGGTGGGCTGCTGTCTATATGGTCAGTAAGAGTCGGACACGACTGAATGACTTCACTTTCACTTTTCACTTTCATGCATTGGAGAAGGAAATGGCAACCTACTCCAGTATTCTTCCCTGGAGAATCCCAGGGATGGGGGAGCCTGGTGGGCTGCCGTCTATGGGGTCACACAGAGTCAGACACGACTGAAGCGACTTAGCAGCAGCAGCAGCAGCAGACTTCCAGTACAATGCTGAAAAGAAATGAGAGATGAGATAGTCTTACCCTTTTGCAGAAGAGTGGCAGGTTATTTTTTGCAGGTTGTCATATATTCATAGAAACTTTGAGTTAGGATTTAATTTTACAGTAAATGCACATAAATTTTAATAGTCGTTACTTTTACAGACAGTGTGTGTTTGAGGTTAGCACTTTGAAGAACAGAAAAGCTCATTTAAGTCACCATAACCTTATCTAAGTGTGATTGTAATAATAGTAGATTTCCTTGTTCTGGTATATTGCTCTGAAGGGAAGATCACCAGGGACTTCTTAGATAGTAGTTAATGTTTCTGTTAATGAAACATCTTAAACTTGGACTAATGAGCTCACTTAAACATATTGCTATTTTGAAATATGAAGTGGAAGAGATGAAGTGGAAAAGGACATTTCTTTTCCACCATTATTATTCACTTTTGGCTTGCATGGCTTTATTCATGGCATTGGTTCACATTACATTCCTTTAGTCTCAGCTCTCTCTACTTTTATCTTTATTATTTTTGGATTTCTTGTTCTGATTTCCAATTAAGTATTGAGATTAGACACACTATCAGTTGTTGACTAGTCATAGCTTCCTTTTTAAGGCATCAACTCCTGGTCAAATTAGCTATACCTTAAGTGCATGAGTGAGTATACAGTACATGGATTCCAGGGCTTTAGCATCAGCTGAGTCTTGGAGAAAGTAAGTTACATAGAAGGGGACTGGGAGCATGATGTACATACATGGATATTCTTTAGCTTGGGTTACCCACTGCATGGGGCTTAATTTTCATAAAAGCCCTTGATCATCAAAGACGTGAACTGAGGAACAAACTAGACAGGCTAGAAATTAGGATCCTTTAATCTTTATTTTTTACTTTTTAAATTAATTTTTATTGGAGTATAGTTGATTTACAATGTTGCATTAGTTTCTGCTATACAGCAAAGTGAGTCAGTTACAAATATACATATAACCACTCTATTTTTTTTTATCCTCCACCCATATAAGTCATTACAGAGTATGGAGTGGAGTTTAGTCTGCTTTGCAGTAGGTTCTCATTAGTTATCTATTTTTTGCATAGTAGTGTGCATATTTCAATCTCCCAGTTGATCCCTCCCATGCTTCTTCCCTTTGTAACCATAAGTTTTTTTCCTCCATCTGTAACTCTATTCCTGTTTTGTAAATGAGTTCATTTGTACTATAACTTTTAGATTCCACATAGAAGCGATATCATTTATTTGTCTTTCTCTGTCTGACTTATTTCACTCAGTATGGCTAATTCTCAGTCTCTCCATGTTGGTGCGAAAGGCATCATTCCATTCTTTTTATGGCTGAATAACATTCCATTGTATGTAGGTACTGCATCTTTATCCATTCATCTGTCAATGGACATTTAGGTTGCTTCTATGTCCTGGCTATTGTAAATAGTGCTGCTATGAACATTGGGGCACATTTATCTTTTTGAATTATGATTTTCTCTGGATAGATGCCCAGGAGTGGGATTGAAGGATCATATGGTAGCTTTACTTTTAGTTTTTTAAAGAACCTTCGTACTGTCATTTATAGCAGCTGTATCAATCTACATTCCCACCAGCAGTGTAGGAGGATTTCTTTTTCTCCACATTGGCTTCCCTTTTGGCTCAGCTGGTAAAGAATCCACCTGCAATGTGGGAGACCTGGGTTCAATCCATGGGATGGGAAGATCTCCTGGAGATGGGAAAGGCTACCCACTCCAGTATTCTGGCCTGGAGAATTCCATGGACTGTATAGTCCATGGGGTCACAAAGAGCTGAACACGAATGAGCAACTTTCACTTTCTTTCACACTTTCTCCAGCATTTATTGTTTGCAGATTTTTTTGATGATGACTATTGTGACCAATAAAGGTCCATCTAGTCAAAGCTATGGTTTTTCCAGTAGTCATGTATGGATGTGAGAGTTGGAGTTTAAAGAAAGCTGAGCACTAAAGAGTTGATGCTTTTGAACTGTGGTGTTGGAGAAGACTCTTGAGAGTTCCTTGGAGAGCAAGGAGTCAAACCAGTCATTCCTAAAGTAAATCAATCCTGAGTATTCAGTTTCAGCTGAAACTAATACTTTGGCCACGTGATGCAAAAAAAATGACTCATTTGCAAAAACC
This sequence comes from Neotragus pygmaeus, assembly GCA_006410875.1. Classification (NCBI taxonomy): domain Eukaryota; kingdom Metazoa; phylum Chordata; class Mammalia; order Artiodactyla; family Bovidae; genus Neotragus; species Neotragus pygmaeus. The sequence goes on from SJYV01051817.1 coordinate 1,305,421, forward strand.
CTGATGCTGGGAAAGATCGAAGGTGGGAGGAGAATGGGACAAGAGAGGATGAGATGGTTGGATGGCATCACCGATTCTATGGACATGAGTTTGAGTAAGCTCTGGGAGTTGGTGACAGACAGGGAAGCCTGGCGTGCTGCAGTCCGTGGGGTCGCAAAGAGTTGTACACAACTGAGCAACTGAACCAAACCTATTCTGACTGGTATGAGGTGATTATAGATTTGATCTCTATTTCTCTAGGATGTGTTTATTTTAAATACACAATTGACTTTTGAACAATGAAGGGTTAGGAGAACTCAGTGTCCATACATCTATAATGTAAAAAACTGTGTGTATAACTTAGAGTTAGCCTTCCATGTCAGAGGTTCCTCCACATCCATAGCTTTGCATCTAGGAATCCAACCAACTGGGGATCGTGTAGTACTGCAGTACTTAGTACTGAAACAACCTGTGTTGTAAATGGATCCACATAGTTGAGATCCATGTTGTTCAAGGGCCAACTTGTTTTGAAATATAATGTTAATTTTCCTCTCAATTTTGATAGGACTCAAGTTTAATCATTGTTTTATTTCCTCCATGTAATACCATAGGGCATTCTCTCTTTAAGCTTCCTGTTTCTCCAACCCTTTCCTCCTGCACCTTCTATTTCATAGAGATAGTGTAGTTTGGGGAAATAGAGACTGAATTAGGGTCCTTCTTCTGCCGGGTACCAACACCATGACTTTGGAAAATTGTTTTAAGTCTCAAACCTCACTTCCCTCATCTATAAAACAGCCACTGAATAAAAAACCATCAAATGTACACCTTCAACTCCTACTAACTTTTTCCTACACATTTATCCAGATCCTCTTTATCCAACTGTATCTCTTTCTATCTGATCTTTGAATGATACTTTTCTGTATTTATATATGTATACCCTTCCATTGTACTTTGTACCATCAGTAATTACATATTTCTTCCTTACATTTTTAGTTACTTCAAGGTCCAACACTTACTCTTAGAATCAAGCATATATACAGTCATTTCAAAACAAAGTAAAACAGTGCAAACAAAAATCACAAAATTATTTTTTCCTCTTTGGTTGAACTTTGACTTTTGTGAACTTTCTGCTTTCCTGATGAATATAACTTCTGTGTAAATTAAAATAATGATCAGTGTAAAGGCTCATTAAATAATTACTAAAGTAGGTAGATCTTGAGCTGGAACATAAAAAAAGTGATGTGTGTAGAATACTGTGATAGTTGAATGAGAGAACTTCTTGCAGAGAAGCATAGATAAACAAATAATAAACCAAATGTTTATATGAAGAGAAAATGATATACAACCAAGTCAACCTAAAAGGCTCATTAGAATTTAAAATAAAAATTCCAATCACAGTTTTGTGTACTAGAAAAAAAAGTATTAAGTTTTTTGTGTGTGTGGTGTGCAGTTGATTTAAGGAGTAGTGAGGTTTTAATATGATAACTTACTACAAGGTCAAGCCATTGAAGAGCTACATATAAAATCAATTTAAAATTAATAAATTTAATATGGAAATAACTTCCATTTTATCCTCATAAAGTTTTGCTTAAGTGAGTGATGCACTGGTTCATAGTATCGTTTCTTTTGTATGTAAATGGATTGAGCAGTGCGAGGGATAGGCTGAATGGAATTAATTTATACAAATTTTAAAGAGTGAATCAGTTGGGACTATTACGGTTACAGATGATAAAACTTTAACTCAAGTTACATATTTGAAGGAGTATATTTTGGTTCATGAAACTAAGGAATTTCAAGGGAGTGAATACCACTAATTTAAAGCATGATGGGAATCTAAGATTTCAAATAAGAGCATTATTTGAAATTGTACAACTTTTTCCATTGCTCTACTCTGTCCTCCTTTGTTGTGGCTTTTAACACGAGTGTATGTATGATAAAGTCACCTAGTGTCTTATGCATATAGTCTCCTAGCTAACTGCTTCACTGCAGAGAAAATGCTTCTTCTCAATAGTTCAAGCAAATCTCCAAGTTTCACTCTTATCGGGTCAATTTGGCTCCATCCCTTTGCTGATCTAATTGTTTTAGCCCAGCAATTTGAAGGTTGTAGCTGGTCAGGCCTGTGTTATGAACCCTGTACTTGATGGAAGTGGGAGAAATGAGGGATGGAGGGATAGTGTGTGTTAATTCTGTCCCTTCCTCAACTATATGCAATGAGAACACAGAGGAGTGATGACCATTTCCAAGGAAAATGAAACAGAAGATGGGTTTCCATAAATTGGAATTAGCAAAGCAGAGTCAAACAGAAAATTTAATACAAAGAGCAAAATCAAGCTCCAAACAAAAGCCCAAAACAAAACACAAAACATTTCTGACTAAAGCAGAACTATCAGTTTGTCCTTTTAACTCATTTATACATTACTAAATTTAAGGAAGTTAATCCAGATTTTTAGCTACTGTATAGCCCTCTGGAATTACTGAAGTATTAACATTTCAATTCTGGTTAAGCTTGAGTTCTGTGAAATAAATTCAAGCACACACAGAAAATAATGAGAAAAGTCAAGTTTAAAAATGACAAGAATATGTGACCTTCCTATATGGGGAAACCTATACCATCTGACTGCCAGGGTGCAGTGAACTAAACAAGTGGAGAGAGCTCATTCTTTCACAGCTGGCTCACTATGGGGACCTCAGATTTGGGCATAGAGTGCTCCCGCTCTATGGGATTATAATCCCACCCTATTATTTTTGTTTTCAATTTATATTTTCCATTGCCTTAAAACATCTTAGTAATTACTTTAGTATCCTACTTTTCTTTGTGGGTGCCATTACAGGAAATGATATTTTTGAGAATTGTTCATAAAGATCATAAGCCTACAGCAATTATTATACCACACAGCAGAATTTCCTGTTTATGTTCTATTTTATTAATAATTTTGGAAAATTGATGACATCATGGTATTCATTGGTGATTCAGAGACTGATCATATTTCTCATTGCCTAATGGAAGATTAAATTATACCCTAGATACAAAATTCTCAACTAGAATTTTAAATCACATTGCAGTTGGTTTAAAATATAATGATGTCTGGTGGGTGTAGTGAAACACAGGGTTATCAGTCTCTAGTTTCCTCTATCTATAGTTCATACATTTTCTTAGCAACAACACTACTCCATTCTATTTAATATATGGACTATCTTCTTCTAAAAAAGATTATGATTGATGTGCCACTCACCACTGTTCCTTCCCTCAAAACTCTGGTTGATTATATTGCTTTGGGTTTCTGATGTCTGCTTTCTTCCCTCTTACATATTTGCTTTTTTTTTTAATTTCATAAAACAAAATTTGGGGAAAATTCTTTGTTTAAAATTGAATTATTTTTAATTGAAGGATAATTGCTTTACGGAATTGTGTTGGTTTCTGCCAAACATCAACATGAACCACCATAGATATACCTATTTCCCCTCCCTGGGGAGCCTCCCTCCCCATCCCGCCCCTCTAGGTTGTTCCAGAGCCCCAGTGTGAGTTCCCTGAGTCATACAGCAAATTCTCATTGACTATCTATATTACATACAGTAAAGCGAGTTTCCATGTTACTCTTGGGGAGGGCGGGGGACTCTTAATGCTTGTTAATTTTTCAAACTTTGGAGTACTTCTCTAGTCATGTTGCAGTTTTTCATAACATCCAACTCATAACTGGAAGCCCTTAATATAGACACCCGTGAGTAAGCCCCCACTGCACTTGTTTTTAATAGGATTCAGGACACCATCAGGAGGCAGTATGCATAATCTGTACGAGTCAGCTTTGTGTTTCTCATCAGTTCACTCCTTTGTTCCCTTGAGTTGTGTTGTATAGATTCTAGAAGGAGGCTGAAAGAGAGACATTAGCCTTGTTATATTAAAGCCTGTGTCCTAAACAGTGACAGTCCTGTGCTTTAGTTTAACTTCTATATTCCCCTCTCACTGAATCTTGCAGCCTGAGCTCTCCAGACCTTCCTGGTTGGGGTTTCTGAATGGTAACTTAATGCCTGAAGTTTCAACAACAAGCATGCTGAGCATTTAGTAATATACATACTGTGGAATTAGGGGAAGCAGGTGCAGTTCCCGTTGTCAAGACTGATGATCTTTAATGCTGCTCAAGACAGGAAGAACCCAGCACTGTTTTCTCAGGCCAGCATCTGCCGATATGAAATAAATTTTAGCCACTAGAATTTGCCTCTGAATAGAGCTTCATGAGGAAGTGCCACAGATCGTCCGAGGCTTCTGATGACTCTAAACACTAATGATCATTCAGGACTTAACAAGTTTAAGGTACGGAAATACAAAAGTAATATATAGTTCAGATAGAACTTTTTCTTATGCTAATTCTTCACATATGGAAATTAAGAGTCTTCTTTCCACTACTATTTTATCCCCTAATTTATTTACTGCTATGCTTCCTATTGCTACAAATAAATCTTTGCCAGCTCCAAAAGCAAGTGTTGAATTGGAATAATTCTAAACTATTTTCTTGAGTAATGGAAATAGAGATGATTTTACTCCAAAGAGGTACTTTGAGGGACAGTACCACTGGTGACTATTAAATCATGGATCTCTACATTTAACAGATGGCTGTCTGATGAATTGGACTTGAGAAATGAGCTTTCAGTCTAGAGGCCTTGCTGCTTTAATGCCCCCAAAGGAGGCATATTGTTGGAGAGCATCTTGGGAGGGAAGCTATTTTCAGAGTGTGATGTAATCGCTACAGGAATACAATTCAGAGTGTGATTCTGAAAGCATTACCTCCTCTAGGCGGAGAGAGCCTTTCCAGGAGGAATGACATGGTTTCTAACAAAACGTGGAGATCATTTATAATTGACTTTTTCCATGAGCTGGCTTTAAATAAGTCTTTGATATTTGCCTTGGATGTTAGAAATAGTCCAAGGTACAACCTTGAGATCATCTTACCAGGAAACTAGACTTATTTTCTGATTATCATTGTCTGAGAATAAGAATAAAGAAGGAAAGCAAGAGTTGATTTGTTCCAGGGTTAAGTCATTGCCACACTAGGCAAATACAGATAGCTGTGGGGATTTTCCTTAATTCATCCAAGGATGTGTGTGTGTGTGTGCACGCACGTGCATGCGTCTAACAACAACAACAATAATAAAATAAAGGGATAGACTAAAAACAATGTAAGTGGCTAAAAACTGAGATAAAAAGGGAGAGATTAATTTTTCGTGAACTACATTGAAAATGAAATGGAAATAACAAAATGAGAGAAGATTTCATTTCCAGAGCCCTACATTCTATTTTCATTTTAAAGTCAAAGCATACTGAAGAGTCACTTAATAACTTCCCCCCAAAAGCGTTGTGAAGACCTAACTTGAAATGCCAAGACTTAGTCTTCACTGCAAATCCTCTTTCCTACACTGCAGAGTAAAATTATTATGCAAGTCATCTTACCCTCTCCTTACCACACATTTCCCAGGCAGTGGAGCTGAAAAGCAATCTTAAAGATCCTACATGTCATCTCTTAAGTGTTCATTTAGAGATGATTAGACACTTAAATTCATAAAACTATGTGGTATGCATGATGTTGGATGAGATTGTCATAAACCTGCCAGCTAATTTTTTTAAAAACGGGGTGGAGGGGAAGAGCAAGTAATGGGGAAAGAAGGCTTGTTAGAACAACTTACAAAGCTCGAGGGCTGTCTTAACTGTGATGCTGAGGTTCCTCACAGTGAGAAAGATTGTGAAGGATAACCAATCTAAAAGAGAACAGGACCAATTTAGACACTAATTTAAGATTCTTATATTTTGTGTCTGTGTGTGTGTCTGTGTGTGAAGCTATCATTGAAACTGATTCTTGATATTGGTTGGAGAGCATCCCACTTCATGACATCAGAATTCTGGCAGTTACATTTAAAAAATATTTGGAGCATTTCTCAAATTAAAAAAAAAACATTTTTTTACAGCCAGTAATAGAGAAATCTTGGCTAGAAACTATTGCAATAAATAGAACACATTAACAGCAAGTCAAAGTTGTTTGAAACATTATGTAGAGTCTGTTCTAGAATTGCCTTGAGACAAAAAAAATCTCATGGAAGAAAATTTGGAAGCCCTGCAGCACAGCAAACATATCTCTTTGAGTCAAAAAAAGGCAGTCAAGCCAAAAATGATGGCTTAGTGTACAAAAATATCAAAGAATGCAGTTTATTTTTACTTAGGAGGTGAACTTGAAAATTTAGTTGAAAGTCCAAGGTAAATCTAGATATTTTTCTAAGAATTGGATGAATATGTAAATATTAAGAATACTGCTGATCTATCTGTTTGTAACCTTGTTTATAATAATGTCTATGAATACATGTTAATTTTCAAAGTATTTGACATAATAATTAATGTAGATGTATCTGGAAACATGATTTGTGTATGTGAGCAAAGTATTAACTGAAAAGAGAAATGCAAACTGGCAGGATGGTGGCTCATCTGAAGGTCACTGCCACCTCCCTTAGCGCCTCTGTTAGCACCAAATATTTATCAACACTTTCAAAACAGTTTAACCTTGACTGTCTTTGAATTCTCATGAGAAGTACAATTCCGAATTAAATTTTAAATTTTATACAATTACACAATTTTTAAGTCTTTAGTGAGATGTGCTTTTATTAGCTTGCTTTACTAAACAGACATTGTCTGACTTAGTTTGAATCGCTGTTTAGATTTTTATGAACTGAATAAAAAGTGGCTCAAAACTTTTTCACATAAGTAAAAATGACACTATGACAATCTGTAAATCTTGATGTGGTGAATGAGGGCAGCTATCCTTTTAATGATAAAGAATGACTCAGAAAGTACTTCAGATATTGGATGTACTTTCAAGCCTGGATACAGTCAAGGGTCAACTACAAAGTAAGACTGACTGTTTCAACATCTCATGACAAGATTGCTTTAGAGAAAACAAAGTCTAAGGGCTGATGTAAAAAGATTGAGGATTTATGTATACAGTCTTTGAGAAATGTAGGTCATGTATATCATGAAAATTACAGCATTCATGATTTTAAAAAGTTGAAGATTAATATCAGGCACCTATTTCATGAAAAAATTANAGATTGCTTTAGAGAAAACAAAGTCTAAGGGCTGATGTAAAAAGATTGAGGATTTATGTATACAGTCTTTGAGAAATGTAGGTCATGTATATCATGAAAATTACAGCATTCATGATTTTAAAAAGTTGAAGATTAATATCAGGCACCTATTTCATGAAAAAATTATTGAAATATATATATATATATATATACACACACACACACATATATAAGACTGACAGGCCTATCACAAACATTTCAATCCTCCACAAAACACAAAAGGGATTGATTTCTCAACACAAAGAAACACGATTCAAAATTTCTGTAAGAACATCATGGGAATTCTGTATTAAGCTCTCTCTTGGATAGTGCTTTCTGGCCTTCCTCTCGGTGTCTAAGTCTGAAATAGTCCTTCCAAGTGAAAGTTGCTCAGTTGTGTTCGACTCTTTGCGACCCCATGGACTATACAGTCCATGGAATTCTCCAGGCCAGAATACTGGAGTGGGTAGCCTTTCTCTTCTCCAGGGTCTCTTCCCAACCCAGGGATCGAACCCAGGTCTCCCGCATTGCAGGCAGACTCTTTACCAGCTGAGCCACAAGGGAAACCCACACAAGAAATAGTCCTTACATGCAGATAAATATTTAAAGATTCATGTATACAGATAATGTTTGTCCTTTGTATTCATGTTATTTGTGAGCCTATTTCTAGAAACACCAGGACACTAAGGAAAAATGCAATACTGGCCCAAGCTGGTATGTTTATTACTCTTTGATTCAGTACAGAATTTTAGAAATTGAGAGACTAATCATTCTTTCATAGAGAGTGATAACATAATGTTTATTACCACAAATGAGAATGCATTTTGGAGCAGAGTACAAAATCCCTTTGAATGTTTAAAATGAACCTCAGGCTCCCAAAGGAATTTGAGATTTTTGGAAAGATGCTTGGAGGATGCATTCAGGCTCAGAAGTCATGCTCATTCTGTGAAGAATAATCTACTTTGAAAGTTAGATAAAGATGTGTGGAGTTCAGACATCTTACAGTCTCTAGTGACTTTCTGATTTTGTATTTAGTGAGATTTCTGTGATGAGACTTACTTAAACAGAAACTAGACCATCTCTTTGATAAGCTGTAATAGAGAAAAATCAAGTAGATTTTCAGTTGACTGTAATAAGATTGAAGTTCTCTACAACCTCCAGATTTTATAAAACTAGGTTGTCTTTTTGTTACTTCTCTAAAGAAATTAAATTGTACATGCACGTTCACACCTTCGATCTTGTTTTACATTTCTTCCATGACAGATAAGGTTTTTAAAAGTTTAGTTCAATTTTCCAACATTGTTATTTCAAAACTTAGTATGGAAAAGTAACCTCCTTTTTTAAAGTTTTGAATTTGATGAAACTTCTTTAATACTAACATAAATATATAAAAATATGTATATACACATACATACATGCATGAACTTATCTAAACCTACATGTGTGTGCTATTTTTTTGTTTTTTTTTATGCAATACATTTTGAAAAGTAAACACTGGTAGGCTTTATAGTAGCTGTAGTTTCCATTATATAATTTTTGCAATGTTATATACTATTTATCTGTGACATGAAATGCAACGAATTAACATTTTTTTGTTTTCTAACATTTTACAGGTGGAGAGCTTTCCCCCCATCTTTCTGCATAGATTTTCATATTTATGTAGAATACCACGAAAAGGGCTTGTTGGGTTTGTATTTGTAGGAATAGCATGAAATGCCATAGTGTGAACTATCTGAATGCCTAGCACCTCTTATATTCCCAGGCAGCACACAGCGGGAGCTGCTCGGAGAGTGTTTAGTGGCTCAAGGCTCATTTGAAGTGCTTTGTGCCTTCTGATTGACTGGAAATTAGTCCTTAATAGCTCAGTTGTCTTCTCCCAAATGTTTGAAAAAGTTGAGCATAAACGGAAATCCCAATGGAAACAATGATTGTTTCCAACGCTTGCAGAACCTAATGTCTCTGAATCTGGGCCATTACTGATTATTAACCCCCTTTTTGTCTAGTTCTCCTGCTGTGTATAACATCTTACTGTGAAAAGCAGGCACTGGAGGGGCACAGCTGGAAACTAGACATAACAGGATGCCAGGGCCGAAAAACATTCTAAGATCTCCTGTGATTTCCCCACACGCTCATTTAGAAATGCTAATACTTCCATTCTGTATCTGTGTGTGTATGTCTATCCTGTGATGAAGAATATTATTTGAGATGCTGCTTGAGAAACATGATTCGTGATGAGGATGAGGGTGTTGACGTCTGAGAATTATAAAACTTTGTTCTGTAGAATGTAAAGCGCAGTGATTGAGTCTGATTGTGTACATAAGTCTGCTCATTGATTGAAGCTGGAAATGCATTAACTATTTTATGACATGAGTCATTTTTAAAAAGTTTTCTTTCCAGGTAAATGCAGGCTATACTAAGATCCAGGTTCTTAGACTGTACCATCTGCCTCCAGTTTCTTAATTTATAGGTTATCTTGGAGGTGCCTTTCCATTATGATATTTTATGATTTTTAGAAGGAAAAAAATTTTTTAAACTTTATCTTATTTGAAAACCATGACTATTGAGTTTTTATCTAATCAATACTTGTTTTCCTCTCTAGAATGAGATGGTATAGGCAGGCTTATTTTTTTATTTTGGTCTGTCATATGTTCAGGCCCTCCTATTAGTGTCTGAAATTGTATAAGTATGCAGGAAGTTAAAAATACTTCGGGCAATGCTGGAAACATTTAGTAATCGGTGCATGAAAAGAATGTGTGCAAGATAGTGGTTATTAGTATGCTTATTTGATTATGGAAATAATTGTGTTAAAATAATGGGATTTTTAATTTAAAGTTCTTAAACATTCTGATTTTTTTCAAGAGGTGTGGGATGCAAACTATTAAGATTTATATCCCAGGGAAAAAAATTAGACCCATTTTATTAAGAACTAAGAATAAGACACTGAGTAATATTCATTGTGTATATGTATCACATTTTCTTTGTCCATCAGTCTATGACATGTAGGTTGACTTGATGTCTTGGCTATCGTAAACAGTGCTGCAGTGAATACTGGGGTGCATGTGTCTTTTTCTATTATGGTTTTCTCAGGGTATATGCCTAGTAGTGGGATTGCTGGGTCATATGGTAGTTCTATTTTTAGTCTTTTAAGGCTCCTCCATATTGTTCTCCATAGTGGCTATATCAATCTACATTTTGACCAACAATGCAAGAGGGTTCATAACTCAGCCACTGGGGCATTTGTAGGGACATGGATGGCCCTAGAGTCAGTCATACAGAGTTAAGTAAGTCAAGGAGAAAAAAAAATCACATTAATGCATGTATGTGGAATCTAAAAAAAATAGTATGCTGCTGCTGCTGCTAAGTCGCTTCAGTCGTGTCTGACTCTGTGCGACCTCAGAGATGGCAGCCCACCAGGCTCCCCTGTCCCTGGGATTCTCCAGGCAAGAACACTGGAGTGGGTTGCCATTTCCTTCTCCAATGCGTGAAAGGGAAATGTGAAAGTGAAGTCGCTCAGTCATGTCTGACTTCTAGCGACCCCATGGACTTCAGCCTACCAGGCTCCTCCATTGATGGGACTTTCCAGGCAAGAGTACTGGATTGGGTTGCCATATAGATGAACCTATTTACAGGGGAAAATATACTCATCTGAATGCAGTTCCAAATAATAGCATAGAGAGATAAAAAAGCCTTCCTAAATGAACAATCAAAGAAATACAGAAAAACAATAGAATGGGAAAGACTAGATATCTCTTTGAGAAAATTAGAATTACCAAGGTAACATTTCATGCAAAGATGGGAAAAATAAAGGACAGAAATGGTATGGACCTAACAGAAGCAGAAGGTATTAAGAGGTGGCAAGAATACACAGATAAACTATACAAAAAAGATCTTCGTGACCCAGATAACAACGATGATGTGATCACTCCCCTAGAGCCAGACATCCTGGAATGCAAAGTCAAGTGGGCCTTAGGAGGGATCACTACAAATAAGCATCACTATAAATACACTAGTGGAAGTGATAGAATTCCTGCTGAGCTATTTCAAACCTTAAAAGAAATGCTGTTAAATTGCTGCACTCAATATGCCAGCAAATTTGGAAAACTCAGCAGTGGCCACAGGACTGGAAAAGGTCAGTTTTCATTCCAATCCCAAAGAAAGGCAATGTCAAAGAATGCTCAAACTACTGCACAATTGCACTCATCTCACACACTAGCAAAGTAATGCTCAAAATTCACTAGGCTAGGCTTCAACAGTATGTGAACAGAGAACTTCTGGATGGTCAAGCTGGATTTAGAAAAGACAGGGGAACCAGAGATCAAATTGCCAGCATCCTTTGGATCATAGAAAAAGCAAGGGAACTTCAGAAACACATCTACTTCTGTTTCATTGATTACACTAAACTCCTTGGCTGTTTGAAGCACAAGAAACTGTGAAAAATTCTTCAAGAGATGGGAATACCAGACCATCTTACCTGCTTCCTGAGAAACCTGTATGCAGATCAAGAAGAAACACTCAGAACTGGACACGGAACGACAGACTGGTTCCAAATAGGAAAAGGATTACGTCAAGACTGTATATTGTCACCCTGCTTATTTAACTCATATGCAGAATACATCATGAGAAACACTGGTCTGGAGGAAGCACAAGCTGGAATCAAGATTGCCAGGAGAAATATCAATAACCTCAGATATACAGATGACACCACCCTTATAGCAGAAAGCAAAGAGGTACTAAAGAGCCTCTAAATGAAGGTGAAAGAGAAGAGTGAAAAAGCTGGCTTAAGACTCAATATTTAAAATCTAAGATCATGGCATCCAGTGCCATCACTTCATGGCAAACAAATGGGAAACAATGGAAACAATAACAGATTTTATTTTCTTGGGCATCATAATCACTACCAGTGATGACTGCAGCCAATAAATTAAGACACTAGCTCCTTGGAAGAAAAGCTATGACAAGCCTAGAAACTGTATTAAAAAGCAGAGACATCACTTTACTGACAAAGGTCCACATAGTCAAAGCTATGGTTTTTCCAGTAGTCATGAATGGATGTGAGTTGGACTGTAAACAAAGCTGAGCACTGAAGAATTGATGCTTTTGAACTGTGGTGTTGGAGAAGACTCTTGAGAGTCCCTTGGACAGCAAGGAAATCAAACCAGTTAATCCTAAAGGAAATCACTCCCAGTATTCATTGGAAGGACTGATGCTAAAGCTGAAACTCCAATACTTTGGCCACATGATACAAAGCTGACTCATTGGAAAAGACCTTGGTGCTAGGAAAGATTGAAGGCGGGAGGAGAAGGGGGTGACAGGGAACGAAATGTTTGGATGGCATCACCGACTCAACAGGCCTGTGTTTGAGCAAGCTCCAGGCGATGGTGAAGGGCAGGGAAGCCTGGCATGCTGTAGTCCATGGGGTCACAAAGAGTCCTCATGACTGAGGAACTGAAAAGTAATGTGGCAGGACAGTGATGCAGACATAGGGAATGGACATGTCGTCATGGGTGAAGTGAGGTGGGATGAATTGGGAGATTGGATTGACATACATGATTTTCCATGTGTAAAACAGATAGCTATTGAGAACCTCCTGTATAACAGAGGCTTCCTTGGTATCTCAGATGGTAAAGCATGTGTCTGCAATGCAGGAGATCCAGGTTCAATCCCTGGGTTTGGAAGATACCCTGCAGAAAGAAATGGCAGCCCACTCCAGTAGTTTTGCCTGGAAAATCCCATGGATGGATGAGCTTGGTAGGCTACTGTCCATGGGGTCACTAAGAGTCAGACATGACTGAGCGACGTCACTTTCACTTGTATAACAGAGGGAGCTCAGCTTGAGTCTCTCTAGGGACCTAGATGGATAGGATGTAAGGTCCTATCCATCTAGGGGGACTCCTCTTGGCGGGAGGTCCAAGAGGAAGGAGATACATGTATAAACATAGCTGATTCACTTTGTTGTACAGCAGAAACTAACACAGCATTTGAAACAACTATATCCCAATTAAAACAAGAAAAGTGAGACACCAAACCGGATAAGCCTGAAGCTATAAAAGAGAGATACAATATATCTATATCAGCTAACGCTAAAATATTCTAATTAAATGAAATATGAAGCACTTTGAGCTTTAGCCAAGAATTTTGAAGAAACAGGATAAAGAAATGAACAAAAATATAAGAAATAACTCCTGACCATTAAAGCATTTTTAGGAAATAATAAAAATGTGAGAACCCTCAAGAGCATTATATTGCATATGACTGCTACTAGCAATAACAACTTCATCTAATACTCTTATGAACATACTTTGTGTTGGGTACATGGTTTTAAATGTTTTATGAACTAATTTAGTTTCCATAAAGCAATGAGAAATGTACTATTTTTATCTCCATTATATAAAGATGAAGAAACGGAAGCACAAAAGGTTAAGTAACTTGCATTTTGTTTCACAGCTGCAAAGTGACAAGAGCCTCAAGAATCTACATGTAGAAGACACTTGCAAGAAGAGACTAGTGAGAAGCCTCTTTGTTGCTTCTCAACCAGAATGTAACTTTAGTTTCTCAGAAAACTAAAATAGAACTACCATATGATCCAATAATCTTGCTTCTGGGTATATAGCTGGAGGAAGTAAAGTCACTGTCTTAAATAGATATCTGAATTCCCATGTTCATTGCAATAGATACTTGAATTCCTGTGTTCGATTAGAATGTACTCCACTAAATTTAAAAGTCACAGTCTCATCTCAGCTTAATACAATAGTTATATTGGTCATTCATTGCTTTATAAAATCAGCTTTTTTAAAAAAGGTTTACCTCTGGCAAAGGAGGTTTTTAAAAAAATTAAAATCAGATTGTTCAGCATCCCCGTGAAGTCAGGTAAATGACAAGCATTGTTCTTTTTTGTTTCTAACTGTGTTTAAGACAGTATCTTAAACTGTGTTTAAGATATTTCAAGGAAATATATTGATTCTTCTAAGAGAGATTCTGTTAGAGCTTGATTTCTTTGGATTACAATGAGAGTCCATTAGGCCCATTCCTTCCCTTCCCCACGTAATGTGTAAATGCAAAGTTTATTTCCTCTGAAACCAGATCTCTTACAACCCTGTTCTAAGCCCTGAAGACTGGAGTGAGGTCATGGTGCTAACACTTGGCCAAAGCTTAATGTAATTTTTCTAACTAGTGATTGGGGTATTTCTGGGTTAAGGTATGGAATACATCAGGAAGCAATCTATATACTTGGAAGCAATTTTGTCAACATTTTTAAAATAGAAAATGTGAAGATCAATAGATTACATTTGATTTCTGCTTGGAGTCTTAGTTTCTGTTCTTGAAACTGGTCATGCAAACTAGCTTTGTCTGCCTGACTAGAGAGGTATTAAAGTCTTCTCCTTGGATGGCATTTAAATTTTACTGAGATCAGTGTATCTCACTCATAACTTGGTGGTTCATGCTAGGAAGATGAAACACTTCCTAAAGGAAATCTATGCCTAGAAATACCAAATTTCTTATGCTTTTTCCTGTGGTTTCTCTCTCTTTTATTGTATCTTTAAAGTTTATTATTTAAATTTTGCAAGAATGTGGATAAAAGGGAACTCTTGTGCACTGTTGATGGGAGTGTAAATTGGTACAAGCACTATGAAGGTTTTTCAGAAAACTAAAATAGAGCTATCATATGACCCAATAATCTTGCTTATAGGTATATAGTTGGAGAAAGTAAAGTCACTATCTTAAATAGATATCTGCATTACCATGTTCATTGCAGGACTATTTACAATAGCCAAGATGTAGAAGCAATTTAAATGTTCATTAGCAGACGAATGGATGAAGAAAATGTGGTGTATATGCACAATGGAATATTATTCAGTCACAAAAATAAGAAAATTCTGCCATTTGTGATATGAAGAGTGGACCTTGAGGGCATTATGGGAAGTGAAATACATGATACAAAGAAAGACAAATACTGTACATTCTTATATGTGGAATAAAAAAAAAATCCAAACTCATAAACAGATAGTAGATTGCTGGTTTCTGGGGGCAAAGGGGTGAGGAAAGTTGGGAGATGTTGTTCTAGTTATGAGATGAGTACGTTCTGGAGCAGTAACGTATAGCATGGGGATTATAGTTAACAATGTTGTATTGTATATTTGCAAAATGCTAAGAGAGTAGACAAAAAATGCTCAAACTACCACACAATTGCACTTATCTCACACTAGTAATGATCAAAATTCTCCAAGCCAGGCTTCAGCAATACATGAACCATGAAATTCCAGATATTCAAGCTGGTTTTAGAAAAGGCAGAGGAACCAGAGATCAAATTGCCAACATCCGCTGGATCATGGAAAAAAGCAAGAGAGTTCCAGAAAAAACATCTATTTCTGCTTTATTGACTATGCCAAAGCCTTTGACTGTGTGGATCANGAAAGTTGGACTGTGAAGAAAGCTGAGCACTGAAGAATTGATGCTTTGAACTGTGGTGTTGGAGAAGACTCTTGAGAGTCCGTTGGACAGCAAGGATATCCAACAAGTCCATCCTAAATGAGATCAGTCCTGGATGTTCTTTGGAAGGACTGATGCTGAGGCTGAAACTCTAATACTTTGGCCACCTCATGTGAAAAGTTGACTCATTGGAAAAGACTCTGATGCTGGGAGGGATTGGGGGCAGGAGGAGAAGGGGACGACAGAGGATGAGATGGCTGGAGGGCATCACCGAGGCGATGGACATGAGTTTGGGTGAACTCTGGGAGATGGTGATGGACAAGAAGGCCTGGTGTGCTGCAATTCATGGGGTCATAAAGAGTCGGACATGACTGAGCGACTGAACTGAACTAAACTGAAGACAGTGGACCTTAACTGTTCTCATCAAAGACAAAAAATGGTAGTTATGTGAGATGATGGATGTGTAAACTAACCCTATTGTGGTAATCACTTCACAATATATACATTTATCAAATAGTCACCTTGTACATGTTAAATTAACAGGGTTGTATGTCACTATGGCTTAACAAAGCTAAGGGGAAAAGGTTTTCAGAGTTTCTTGTATCCTTAATAATTCATGTTGACATAATTAACAAAAACACATGTTTATGTTGTTGTTAAGTCACTCAGTCATGTTGGACTCTCTGTCGCTCCATAAACTGCAGCACCCCAGGTTTTCCTGTCCTTCACTACCTCTTGGAGTTTGCTCAAACTCATGTCCATAGAATCAGTGATGCCATCTGACCATCTCATCCTCTGTTGTCCCCTTCTCCTCCCGCCTTCAATCTTTCCCAGCATCAGGGTCTTTTCCAATGAGTCAGCTCTTCGTATCAGGGTGGCCAAAGTATTGGAGTTTCAGCTGCAGCATCAGTCCTTCCAATGAATATTCAGGACTGATTTCCCTTGGGATGGACTGGTTGGATCTCCTTGCAGTCCAAGAGACTCTCAAGAGTCTTCTCCAACACGACAGTTCAAGAGCATCAATTCTTTGGTGCTCAGTCTTCTTTGTAGTTCAACTCTCACATCCATACATGACTACTGGGAAAACCATAATTTTGACTAGATGGACCTTTGTCAGCAAAGTAATGTCTCTGCTTTTTAATATACTGTCTAGATTTGTCATAGCTTTTCTTCCAAGGAGCAAGTATCTTTTAATTTCGTGGCTGAAGTCACCACCTGATTTTGGAGCCCCCCAAAATAAAATCTACCCCAGTTTCCATTTTTTTCCATTTTTCCACATCTGTTTGCCACCAAGTGATGGGACCAGATGCCATTATATTAGTCTTTAGAATGTTGAGTTTTAAGCCAGCTTTTTCACTTTCCTCTTTCACCTTTATCAAAAGGCTCTTGAGTTGCTCTTCACGTTCTGCCATTAAAGTGGTATCATCTTCATATCTGAAGTTGCTGAATTTTCTCCTGGCATTTTTGATTTTACTTGTGTTCATCCAGCCCAGCATTTCGCATGATGTAATCTGATATAAGTTAAATAAGCAGGGTGACAGTACACAGCCTTGATATAGTCCTTTCCCAGTTTTGAACCAGTCTGTTGTTCCATGTTGCATTCTGTTTCTTCTTGACCTATATTCTGTTTTCTCAATAGGCAGGTAATGAGATCACCAACAACCCTTCTTTCAAGTTACAATGAAAGCAGTTCATTGGATCTGTTGTCTACACTCATAGTTTTAGTTGCTACCATTTTAAGTTATCTGACTACTTGCAGTGAAAAGCTTCCTAGATTCAATGGTAGATACATTTCAAAACAGTGCTTTCAAATTATTTATGGTGAGAGACCATTCTATTTTTCCTATTTCCAATTTATCCCAGACTAATGTTTTTGTAAGATACACCAGTGTATACATAGTGTAACATAGAATAGTGATTTTTAACAAGACAAGAAGTTTTATTAAAATATCCCCTGTGCTAATTCAAGGATTCACTTTTATCAGTGAAAACACATTTGTAATAGTTATTATTTTAATTATCAGACCAAGCAATCAAAGGAGATGGAGATGGGCTGAAACATTTGTAGTAGCCTCTAGAATAGCCAGTTCTCTTGAAAAAATTCTGAAAATCCTTGGAGACTGAATTCTCAATCATTGGTAAATGACCTCCCTAGGTTGGTAGCTAAAGTGTCACACTAACCTAAATGAACTGTTCTGAAGTAAATTATAGTCACCATCATTTACGGTCTATTATCTCAAACACAGTGAGTCAAACTTGGCTGACTCATCATACCCAAGAAACTGTCCTCCTGCTCCAGCCCACGTGTGGACATGCGGGGCTGACTCTCATTTCCCTGATGCCTGTCCTTGACATGTTTATTCCATTTTGAGGAGACAGAATGAGGTGAAAATAAAGGAAACTGATGTTCGTTTCTAAGTACACAATTGATCCTTATACTGCTCTAAAAGTACTTGTTGGTGGAGCCGTTGGTACTTAGATGAAGGTTGCTAGCTTAAAAATAAATACAGAAACCCACATATGTTCTAAGATGGTTGATGAGGGATTTTTGCTTTTTTGTTTGCCCAGCGAGTGAAGTAAATTGGTTCCCGATAGAATTTTGATTCCTGTCACCATATCAGATGACCGTAGATCTTAAAACCTCTGAATTCAATTGCCATATCTGTCTGGATAACCCAGTGAAAAATTCTAGTGAATGTGGATGGATGTTGAGGGCAGAATTCATCTAAGTGTAAGAGATCCCCCATCTTTACCTTCTAAAATCTGATACTGCATGTTCCTGATAATACTATACTTCCCTGGTATAAAAGTTACGCTAACTTCTTAATTCAGTACATTTGCTAATTTACCAATTATACGGATTAAAGGCCAATATGAAGTTGTTTTCTGAATGTCTTTGAAGTGTGCTTTCAGACCAGTTTCTGCCTTTTAAAGCCAGGGCATGGTGCTTGGCAAAAGATGTATTAAGATTTTGGCAAAAGCTATTATTTACTTACAGTGATGTTCAATTAATGAATCATTCATAATTGCATGTAGAATATTTTAACAATGAAGGAATTAAGGGTTATAAAGTCCTTTACAGTCATAGCAGTCTTTACAGTACTCTGTCTATTGGCATCTCCAGATTTTTGAAATAATGGTAATCATTCAGTTCAGTTCAGTTCAGTCGCTCAGTCATGTCCGACTCTTTGCCACCCTGTGAATTGCAGCACGCCAGGCCTCCCTGTCCATCATCATCTCCTGGAGTTTACTCAGGCTCACGTCCATCGAGTCTGTGATGCCATTCAGCCATCTCATCCTCGGTCGTCCCCTTCTCCTCCTGCCCCCAATCCCTCCTAGCATCAGAATTTTTTCCAATGAGTCAACTCTTCGCATGAGTTGGCAAAAGTACTGGTGTTTCAGCTTTAGCATCATTCCTTCCAAAGAAATCCCAGGGCTGATCTCCTTCACAATGGACTGGTTGGATCTCCTTGCAGTCCAAGGGACTCTGAAGAGTCTTCTCCAACGCCACATCACTATCAGGCTAAAATTTTGTCACACAATCATGGAAATTCTAAGTAGGAAGAATAGCATTTATTTTTAATGTTGCCTACAGTGACTGTCCTTTGTCTGTGTCAGCACTGTATAGTTGTATGGAAAGGATGTGCTTTATTTTGGATATTGGGTGGGATGTGGGAGGTTATATTTTCCAAAGTTGGCCACAAAAGTTTTTAATCCCCTCCTCTTATAACTGAGTGTCCACATGTCTCTATTTCTCTATTCCTGCCCTGGAAATAGGTTCATCTCTATTGTTTTTCTAGAGTCTGCATATATGTGTTTAATATGCAATATTTGCTTTTCTCTTTCTGACTCACTTCACTCTGGATGACAGACTCTAGGTCCATTCACATATCTGCAAATGATCTAGTTGTGTTCCTTTTTATGACTGAGTAATATTCCATTGCATATATGTACCACATCCTTATCCATTCATCTGGTGTTGGGTGGTAGGTTGTTTCTGTATCTCGGCTATTGTAAAGAATGCTGCAAAAGACATCGGGGTGCATGTGTCCTTTTGAATTCTGGTTCTCTGTGGATATGTGCCCAGTAGTGGGACTGCTGTGTCATACAGTAGTTCTGGTTTTAGTTTCTTAAGCAACCTTCATACGGATCTCCACGGCAGCTGCATCAATTCACATTCCCACCAATGTGCAAGAAGCTTCACTTTTCCCCACATCCTCTCCAGCATTTATTGTTTGTAGATTTTTTGCTGATGGCTATTCTGATCAGCATTAAGTCATACTTCATTGAAGTTTTGGTGTACATTTCTCTAATAATTAGTTATGTTGAGCACCCTTTCATGTGCCTCATGGCTATCTGTATGTCTTTGGAGAGACATCTATTTATCTTTTCTGCCCATTTTTGTTTGGGTTGTTTATTTTTTTGGTATTGAGCTCCATGGGCTGTTTTTATATTTTGGAGTTTAATCCTTAGTTGCGGGAGATGCTGTTGCTGAAACTTGGCTTCTGTACACTGGCACCGAGTTGAAACATGGAGACAGAGTTCTGACTGAAGCAGAAAACGATAGCTTTATTTCTTTGCCAAGCAAAGGAAGATATAGGAGACGAATACTCTCAAGACTGTGTCCCATCTTCGAGGTGCTCTTGAGTAGTCTTATGGTGTTCAAGGAGCAGGGTGTGATCAGTTTGTGAACATTCTTCTGATTTTTTGGTGATAAGGTAATCAAGGAGTCAGCATCATCAACCCTCTGGTTTCAACTGCACTGGGATCTCCTGCATGCTTGGGGGTAGCTTAGAGTTAACTTCTTCTACCTGGTGGGGGCTTCAGAATCTGCAAAACAGCCTAACAGATATGGCTCAGAATATTATCTATAGTCTTTGAGGAAGAACTAAAGGTCCTTGACTTTGATGTCGGTTAAAGTATTATTATTTTGTCTTGCTTGGCGGTTTTACTTTCTTTCTAAATTTTCTCACTTCTCTGATTAAATTTATTCTTTGACTAAAGTTTTTCTACAGACAAAAGGCAGTCAGAGGACACAGATTGGGGTCTATTTTAGGAAGGCCTCATAGGGTCCTGCTCTACTACAATACTTTATGGGAAAGAAAGATGACTCAGTATAATTTTACCATAAATAACTGACATTCTGGTAAATGGGCAAATAATTATTTCTATAAGAGGAGTCCCAATCTATGGAATGCAGCTCGAGGTGTTCTAGTATATGACTGCTTATGGTGAATAGATCTACACTCTATGGAATTACAAGGCATGCTCCTTGGAGAATGTTATATGAGCTGTACAACTGTAAGATGGAGATGTTTTATGACATAAACACACTCGGCTGCGTGAAATAATCTGCATATTTACTGAGAGACATCTGTGTGAATTGACTCCTTATATCCTAGAAATTATTAGTAGAATTTTGTGCTGGGTA
Source organism: Neotragus pygmaeus (assembly GCA_006410875.1). Lineage (NCBI taxonomy): Eukaryota > Metazoa > Chordata > Mammalia > Artiodactyla > Bovidae > Neotragus > Neotragus pygmaeus. The sequence goes on from SJYV01051817.1 coordinate 1,326,359, forward strand.
AGATTTCTAAGTTTGCTTGAGTCTCATTTGACAATCTAATTTGCTTTCTATTTGCTTGAATTGGAATCTCACATTGTCATATAATAAAAATTAGTATTATTTGTAATTTCAATTCTAACACTTTAAAACTGTCTATATAATCCTAGGCCAGGAAAATATTTTAAATAAAAATATTAAAATATTAACATTTAATATTAAAATATTAAATATTAAAAATAAATAAAGATCTTAGTATTTTGACTTAGTATTTTTTGTAGCAAAAGTAATTTCTCCCTTTACCTTTCTTTCTCCAAAGAATTCTTGATGACATTCTCTTTCCTATTGCAAGATGTATTAATATACATTTTGTAAATCCCAAACTGAGGTATTTAATGGGTGAATTATCATATTTATAACATTGGGTTTTCCTACCTGTACATGAATATTTTTCTTCCATTTCTCCAAGTCTTCTATTTTTTTAATATATATTTTTGTGCATAATATTGATGCCTATACATTATTGTTTAAAAGCATAATGATATTTTAGCTTAATTCATGTAATTTATCATTTTACATAAAATTTATAAATTTTATTTATAAAAAAGTTTATTTTTCAAGAATTATAATCAGTAACACATGTTTCATGTAACAAAGATTTTCATATTCTTAATAATGAAAAAATAAGTTTGCAATCTTCTCCAACCTCTTCATTTTCTCTGTATGGTTTCATCATCCCAGTGTGGATCTTTCCATAACTATTTTCTTTGTGCTGATATAAATATAGGCACACAGACAGACAGACACACATACACACAGGTGTTTATTTCCTTAAAATGGCATTAGGTAATTGCATGCATCCCATTCTGTTTTCTGGTTTAGTGATTTCTATTGGCATAGGTTTTGCTTTTATATCATATAGTTCGGTGGCATTTTCTGCTAAATTATCATATGTATATAATGCAAATATAACATTCATATTTCAACTCTTCACATCTGTTTTTCTTTGTTTTTATTACTTTAGCTAGGCCTTAGAAAATTGAATGAGAATATTGAGACACATTCTTGAGTTTTCACATCTTCTGGTTTTGTTGGTAATGTCAATGCTTTGTCTCTTATTATTACTACCATAATACTAGACATGTGACTCTTCCGAAATTATCATGAGTTTGTATTATAATTAGAGTCATTATCAAATATATATTGCAAGGGCATAATATTTGAATAATATATAGCAGAATAAATTATGTTGGTAAATTTACTAATATTTGATGTCCTTTTCATTTTTAAATGAAAACCACTAGTTTAACAATATTTCAAAACAAAACTCATTTAAATTTTTTTCCTTTGTTTAGAGTTCAAGTTGAATGTTCAGTGCATTAATTTGCTGTTTCTTGATTAAAAGTTTGAAGTCATTAGTTTCATTTTCAGTGTGGCTTTGGGAAGTAACATGTTCTAGGGTAACATGTATTAAAGGTACCAGTCATATATTAAATACCAGGTCCTAAGTGCATATGTACATCTACACAAATGCACATTGATTAATTTCAAAAATAGTTTCTGATCCGTTTTGATCAAGTTAGTTCATTTGTATGTTAGCATTTTTCAATGTTTCGGATTATTTGAGGTTGATTTTTTATTGTTAAAAACTTAATTATATGCTGCTTGGTATATATGTTTTTTGGAAGCCTGGCATGCTGCAGTCCATGGAGTTACAAAGAGTCGGACACAACTGAGCAAATTAACTGACTGAAGGTGTTTATTGAAATTTACTTTATATAACAATATATACTCAATTTTATTAAATATATTTTGAACACTGAAGAAAGATATCTTTATTTGTGGGTCAAATATTAAACATCAATACATATATATATATATACACACACAAATACATAAAATTGGCTTTAACTGTACCAACAGTCCTCACTGTATAGTCCATGACCTACTGGGGGAGCTGACTCTCTCTCAAGGGGTCCACAAAGTCAAAACTATTTTTATAATAGTTCTATAATATTACTGATTTGTTTTCATGTTGATATTCAGACAGATGTTACAACAACCACAGAAGATGAAATGTCTGGTTTCCTGACATGAAAGAAAACAGTGGCCTGCAGTTGCACTCATATTCATATAATCTTTACCACACACTTTCACAGTTAAAAAAAAAATGATTTCATTTAAGAATGTCTTCTTGAAGCAGTAAATATTACTAATTCCATTAATTCTTTTCCTTTGAATGGTCACATTTTAAAAATATTTTAATAGATAGGAATACTTACTGAAGTATTTATGTTTAAAATAAAGCATTCTTCTGCATACCAAAGAAAGATGACATTTCTAAGAGAAACACTTTTGAGGTTGTTATAGTCATCATATGAACTAGACACTTCGTAGTACCCTATGTTTATCTGAAAGAGTGGCCGACAAGTAACTATGGTCATTCACACATTGCTTGATTTCTCTAAAAATAAACAAAGTGAGCCTGCCACTGAAAGGGAAGATAACTGATAGAATTGCAGTCAAAGACAGAATGTTGACCTTTCAAGAAAAAATTAGAATTTTGGAAAACTTGAATCTGCCACCCTGAGCAGAACAGCTTCCCAACACTTATCAACTTTCTGATTCGATTTGCTGGTGATAGTAAATATGATTTTTTGATGGTACCTAAGATTCTTAGTAATTCACTAATGCCACAAATTATGTGATGCTTTACATTGTTGATACTTTACTTATTGAAAATAGCATCCTGTTTGATTGACTTCCCTGCTCGCTCAGAAGATAAAGCATCTGCCTACAATGTGGGAGACCCAGGTTCGACACCTGGGTTGGGAAGATCCTCTGGAGAAAGAAATGACAACCCACTGCAGTACTCTTGCCTGGAAAATCCCATGGATGGAGGTGCCTGGTAGGCTACAGCCCATGGGGTCACACAGAGTCAGACACGACTGAGTGACTTCACTTTTTTTCTTTTGATTTTACAAGACTGTGGTAGGCAAATATGCATAAACATCCATTTAAAAACATTTAAAATATGATTAAAAACTGTTGGTGTATATAAAAGTGTCATTGCCAAGATATATTCTTTAAATAACATGTTTACATGTTATTTAACATGTTTACAAGTGCAAAGTAGATGTCTAAATTTGGGATTAAAAAAACTGAGTGTTTTTTTAAGAAAATGTTTTGTCTTCTTTGAGGAGAGTACTAGAAAGGTTATAGATGAGGAATAAAAGAGTCAATCTATCAAGGATGACATTATAATTATAGCAAATGTCTTACTAGGAAACCTCAATTGATTCCTATACTTTGGATCTATTTTCCGTTTAGTCTCATTTATCAGCTTGGCAACTGGGAGTAACCTTCATGGCTTTCTAGTTTTATTATCTCTTTAAACAGGGAACTTTTGTTTTACTTTTTCAAATAATATTCTTAGCAGGTTTATTCCAAGTAGGCAGTGAAGAAGGTAGCAAATACTAGAGAAAGAGTATATATTAAATTCATTTTTCCAGAAGATGTCAACCTTTTTAGCCACATTTCCCTGGTAACAGGATGATTATATAATCAAATCTGTTCACACACCCTACTCTTAAAAATTTCAGGTGAAATGTGTAACTAGGAATACCAACATGTTATTTTAATTTCACACCTACTCTTTACTACATACCTAGGTGTTTTAAAAATAGATGCTTCAGACATGGTGATTTATTCACTAGACATGTGTAAACATGTAATTGAGCCTAATGTTTTCAAGTTTCTAACTCAGGTGTCAGTGTAGTTGATCCCTGTATGCCAAGAATATGTAGCTTCATTCCTAGGGGAAATATTTCTAAATAACTTCCAAACTAAATTTCTTCATAATGCCCAGAGAGTCAGGGTAAACACATAAAATAAATTGAATGGATACCTGTACCTAAATACTAGAGAAAGCAAAATCTACATATTTATTGCATAGTACGGGGTAATCATTTTATAAGGCTATGAGTGGCAGACTGTGGAAGAGGGATATGAAATACTCATGTATCGTAGCTCTTGTCCTTTAAATTTACAGCCTGGTAGAGAATGATGATGCCCTTGAAATCAATGCAAAACAATGATTGGGTGCCATTGCCAGGGTTACAGGGAAAGAACCCAATGAGCATGGGTGAAAATGCTGAAGAAAGGTAAGCTCATAAGAAAATTACACTGATGTTCAATTGGAGAAGACAATAGCAACCCACTCTAGTACTCTTGCCTGGAAAATCCCAGGGATGGAGGAGCCTGGTGGGGTGCCGTCTATGGTGTCTCATAGAGTCGGACACGACTGATGCAACTTAACAGTAGCAGCAGCACACCGATGTTCAATAGACTTTACTGAATGCTATTGTGAATATTAGAGGCTGTTTTTTATTGTTGTCAGAAGATTTTATTGAGGCCACCATTTGTAATTTGCCCCGTCAGAAATCTCAAAAAATAGTTCTGGATTGTAGCATAATTTTTCCTTCTAATTGACACCTGTAGATATCATCACATGTGCCAAACTGATTGACATGTTATAGGATCCTAAAATCTCATAAGATAAGGATATCATAACTGCTTACTCCATGAAAGTGATTGATTGTTGTTTAGTTTATATAATTATATATAATTATGAGAGATCCCTTCAAACCATTTATATGTATGATGATTCCAGTAGGCAGAATAATGCCCTTCCCCTATCCCCAAATAGCATGTCCTAAACCCCAGAACTCATGAATATGTTACCTTTACAAAAGGGACTTCTAGATGTGATTAAGAGTACTGACTATGAGGTGGGAAGAGTCAGCATACTGACTTTCTGCTGGATTATCTAGGTAGTCCCAGTTCCTTAAAGCAGAACACCTTTCCTGACTGGGTTCCAGAGATAAGATGGGAGAAGCGGCAGGAACTCTAAGCATTACTCTTGGCTTGCTGTTGCTGGCTTCAAAAACAAAAAAGGAGACCAAAAACAAAGAAATAGGGGCAGTTCCTAGAAGGAACTGTGAGCTGGAAGACTCCCAGCTCACAGATACGAAGGAGCTGGAGATGTGACTTATCATTTAGGAGGGACTGAACTCCGAGAGATGGTGATGAACAGGGAGGCCTGGCGTGCTGCAATTCATGGGGTCGCAGAGAGTCGGACACGACTGAGCGATGGAACTGAACTGAACTGAACCCAACTCTGCCAGGGTGGCGCTAGTGGTAAAGAACCTGCTTGCCAGTGCAGGAGACATAAAAGACCCAGGTTTGATCCTTGGGTCAAGAAGATCCCTGGGAAAGGAAATGGCAATCCACTCTAGTACTCTTGCCTGGGGAATCCCATGGATGGAGGAGCCTGGTGGGCTACAGTCCATGAGGTCATGAGTCAGACACCACTAAAGCGATTTAGCACCTGCCAACTTCTCTGATTTTTGCTCCACAAGATTCCTGTTGGATTTCTGACCTATAGAGCTGAAAAAGAGTAAATTTGCATTTAGTTTAGGCAGTTAAATGTGTTGTTTAAATTTATTATTATGGCAATAGATGAATACTTTTTTCTGCCCCAACTCACTTAATGGACATGATACGCTCCCATAAGTGATCTTTTGTAGCAGAAGTTCTGTTTTCAGAACTGAACATTGAGCTTTTTTGTCTTTCTCAGCACACAGATTTACATATACATTCAAGTGTGGAAACGCTAAGTAAACCACTTTAATTTCTCAGAATATTTAAATATGCATTATAACTTAATATTTGTCAGTCTTATGATTTCAGGCATGCTTCATTAAAGATTTCCTAAGGTCCTGATCTTGCTTTCATTCATATAATTAAGTGACCCAATGCAGTCAGTATTTACATTGCGGTCATGCCTTCAATACCTCTGCTAATATCAGAAAAAAAAATGTTCTAAAGATTTGGTACTTAGTTTTGCTCCCAAAGACTTCATATAAAGTTTCTGAAGTTTACATTAGAAGGTTTGTTTGTCTTGTCAAGTTGAAATGTGAAGCTCTTACTGGCTTAAGCACAATAGAGCCTTGAACAGTATGTTATCTTTTATATTAATAAAACAACACTGGATTCACATTTCTGAAATAGAAAAATTCCAAACTTAATGCTCCACTTGAACACATTATGTTAATAAATCTTAATTAAAGGGACTTTCTTAAGTAATAAATTTGAACAATGTAACAATCAGAATTATTGTGAAAAATAATCCATTGTTATTACCATGAATAAAAGACTGGAAGAATAGTTGTTTTTCTGAATCATCTAATATTCTGGAAATATATTTTGCTATTATAATCAATGGAAATAAAGATACAGAAAAGGTGAAATTCCTTGTGAAAGTATGATATTTCTTAAATATCTGGTTTAAAAAACAGGTATTTTCTCCCCATTGGGAAGATTGTATACTGTAACCTTAACTATGCTGCTGCTAAGTCGCTTTAGTCGTGTCCGACTCTGTGTGACTCCACAGACGGCAGCCCACCAGGCTCCCCCGTCCCTGGGATTCTCCAGGCAAGAACACTGGAGTGGGTTGCCATTTCCTTCTCCAATGCATGAAAGTGAAAAGTGAAAGTGAAGTTGCTCAGTCATGCCCAACTCTTAGCAACCCATGGACTGCAGCCTTCCAGGCTCCTCTGTCCATGAGATTTTCCAGGCAAGAGTACTGGAGTGGGGTGCCATTGCCTTCTCCCCAACCTTAACTATAGGAAATACAAAAGGCTAATGTTTTAACAAAGAATTAATTTGTAAGAAGTAGGTTTAATAGCCCAACACTAATTCCACAATTTGACATTAAATCATTTCATGAAAATAGAAACTACTTGGAGATTTGGATGCCNCCAACCTTAACTATAGGAAATACAAAAGGCTAATGTTTTAACAAAGAATTAATTTGTAAGAAGTAGGTTTAATAGCCCAACACTAATTCCACAATTTGACATTAAATCATTTCATGAAAATAGAAACTACTTGGAGATTTGGATGCCTTTGTTTGGCATTTTCTATTTCTCTCTGATAAAACTGCAGGAGAAACATATGATAAGCACATCCGTGGTTTGTCTGTTCTATAGTTCACTGGTGTCGAGGCATATGCAGTAACATCTGGGAAGTGTGGTTTGGGTCTTCTGCTTATTGCCATCAGATTTGTGCCAAGTGTTCTTCCCCTTGTGAATGACATCATCTATTAATAGTATGCTTTGGTCAGAGTGCAATATACTTAATTTGAATTTAATAGGCAGATTGTTTCCTGACATTATGCATTGAGCAAAGTGCTCTGGGAGGCAGAGTGCTGGACAGTATGGGCTTTGACCCTGACCTTCAGGAGCACATATGAGCTAAAATGTCCCTTGATACTGACAGTGAAAGGTGATGGTTGTGGTGGCAGGGAATATTTTTTGTAGGTAACTGCTTTTCTTTTAATTTATTTATTTTAATTGGAGGTTAATTACTTTACAATATTGTATTGGTTTTGCCATACATCAACATGAATCTGCCACGTGTTCCCCATCCTAAACCCCCCTCCCACCTCCCTTCCCATACCNTTTTTATTTTATTTTTCTTTACAATACTGTATTGGTTTTGCCATACATTGACATGAATCTGCCACGGGTATATACGAGCTCCCATTTTTTGATTGGATTGTTTGTTTTTCTGATATTGAGTTGCATGAGCTGCTTGTATATTTTGGAGATTAATCTTTTGTCAGTTACTTCATTTGCAACTATTTTATCCCATTCTCAGGGTTGTCTTTTCATCTTGTTTATGCTTTCTTTTCCTGTGCGAAGTCCTTTAAGTTTGATTAGGGCCCATTTGGTTTTTGTTTTTATTTCTATTGCCTCAGGAGACTGAGTTAAGAAAACATTGATATGGTGTATGTCAGATAATGTTTGGCCTATGATCTGTTCTGAAAGTTTTATGGTATNCTTTTCCTGTGCGAAGTCCTTTAAGTTTGATTAGGGCCCATTTGGTTTTTGTTTTTATTTCTATTGCCTCAGGAGACTGAGTTAAGAAAACATTGATATGGTGTATGTCAGATAATGTTTGGCCTATGATCTGTTCTGAAAGTTTTATGGTATCCTGTCTTATGTTCAAGTCTTTAAGCCATGTTGTTTATTTTTGTGTCTGATGAAAGGGTGTCTTCTCACTTCATTGATATACAGGTGGCTGCCCAATTTTCCCAATATCACTTGCTGAAGAGACTTTTTCCTATTGTATGTTCTTGCCTCATTTGTTGAAAATTACCTGACTGTAGTTGAGTGGGCTTATTTCTAGGCTCTCTATTTTGTCCATTGATCCGTATGTCTGTTTTCATGCCAATGCCATGCTTCTCTTTAAAAACATTTGTTTATTATTTATTTGACTGTGTCAGGTCTTAGCTGTGGCAATCGTAGTCTCTGCTGTGGCACACGGGCTTCCCTAGTTGTGGCATGCAAGCTCTAGAGTGTGCAGCCTCAGCAGTTGCGGTGCTCAGGCTCAGCTGCCCCGGGTCATGTGCGATCTTAGTTCCCCTGCCAGGGATTGAACCTAAGTTTCCTGCACTGGAAGGCAGATTCTTAACTACCGGACCACCAGGGAAGTCCCATCATGCTGTTTTGATTACTGTTGCTTTGTAGTATTGTCTGAAGTCTAGGAGGGTTATACCTCCTGCTTTGTTCTTCATCTTCAGGAATGCTTTGGCAATTCTGGGTCTCTTATGGTTCCATATGAATTTTAGGCTTATTTTTTCCAGTTGTTTGAAAAATGTCAAAGATATTTTGGTAGCTGTCACTGCTAAGTCGTGTCCAACTCTGTGTGACCCCATAGACAGCAGCCCACCAGGCTCCCCGATCCCTGGGATTCTCCAAGCAAGAACACTGGAGTGGGTTGCCATTTCCTGCTCCAATGCATGAAAGTGAAATGTGGAAGTGAAGTTGCTCAGTCATGTCTGATTCTTCATGACCCCATGGACTGCAGCCTATCAGGCTCCTCCGTCCATGGGATTTTCCAGGCAAGAGTACTGGAGTGGGTTGCCATTGCCTTCTCCATATTTTTGTAGAGCTCTCATCAAATTTGTAGGATTGCTTTGGATAGTATGGCTATTTAAACAATATTACTTCTTCCAATATAAGAGCATGGGGTATTTTTCCATTTCTTTGAATCATCTTCAGTTTCATTGATTAATATGTTATAGTTCTCAGTATATAAGTTTTTCACTTCCTTGGTTAAGTTCATTCTTAAGTATTTTATTTTTGGGGGTATATCACTATAAGTTTAAACATCTATCATCTCATGGAGATAAAAGTCACTTTATTACCTCAGAAAATTTAAACCGAAGATGGCACATAAGTAGGTACCCATCATCATTTGACTCAATTTTTTTGGGGTGTTGAAATCACCAAAAATCATTTTATCTTAATTCTAAAAAATTTTTAATTTATAATATGTGCATTATTTTAATAGCACTCTTTAATATTGCTACCTACCATCTACATCTGTTAACTTGAATAACTGAAACTTAAAGACAGCATTAAAAACCCACATTTGGATGCTGTGGAAACACTTGAATACGGGTAGCAGGAATGGTGATCTCGGGAGCTTCTTGGCCTCATTAGAGACAGATAATTAATTTTTAAAAGGTCATGGGTTAATGTTGATATCTATTACTTCAATCTAAATTAAGACAACCCATTCTATCCTGTTACAAACATTCCTCAATCCATTTACCCTTTTTTGAGGTACCTGGTCTTTCCTCTATTTTTGTAATCTTGCTTTAAAAATTATAATAAATCATGCTATTCTTTGATTATCAGACTGCATTCTTCAGTATTTGTTTTCCGATATTTATTCATCGAGGCATAGACCAACACAGTTACATAAAACACTGAGTACAAATTATTGAATTTCTGATGGGTCTTTGAAGTATAGAAAATAAGCTTACCAATCAACTAACTCTAGTTTGTATGTAAGCCTTTGATTTACTGTTTAGACTTAAGTCTGCTATGAGTATCAACCTGAAGGGTGGTGCTGTGACCTTGGCTGGCTCACCTTCCTAAGAGAGAAGGCCAGGGACAGAGTTGGACACCTCCTGCCCTGTGAATGCATCAGTGAGTGGCAGCTACCAGAAGTGGGTAGTTAAGGAAGTTCTACATCAAGGCATAGTAAAGAGTCCATGTTTTTTGCCTTATCATAATATGAAGAATAGGATCTAGGCTTAAAAAAAGTAAAATAAACTAAAGGATGTTGCAGTAGTACAGGGGAATTTGAAACAAATGGAGTACAGTTGGATTCAGGAAAATGACAAATCTGCGGGTAGAGAGCTGTTGACACAAGCACTCAGGAGGACTTGAAAGTGTAATAACAGACTAGATTCAAAAGAACCAGGTAATATAAAACACACTGAATGATTAGGAAGCTCCTCTCTCAACACTGACTCAACCAAGAAAGAAAGAAAGAAAGAGTGAACGATTTAGTTCAGTTCAGTTGCTCAATTAGGTCTGACTCTTTGCAACCCCATGGACTGCAGCATGCCTGGCCTCCCTTTCCATCACCAGCTCCGAGTTTACTCAAACTCATTTCCATTCAGTCAGTGATGCCATCCAATGATATCATCCTCTGTCGTTCCCTTCTCCTCCCACCTTCAACTTTCCCAACATCAGGGTCTTTCCCAATGAGTCAGTTCAATGCATCAGGTGGCCAAAGTATTGCAGCTTCAGCCTCAGCATCAGTCCTTCCAATGAATATTCAGGACTGATTTCCTTTAGGATGGACTGGTTGGATCTCCTTGCAATCCAAGGGATTCACAAGAGTCTTCTCCAACACCACAGTTCAAAAGCATCAATTCATTGGAGTTCAGCTTTCTTTATAGTCCAAATCTGACATCCATACATGACTGCTGGAAAAACCATAGTTTTGACTAGATGGACCTTTGTTGGCAAAGTAATGTTTTTGCTTTTTAATACGCTCTGGGTTGGTCATAATTTTTCTTCCAAGGAGCAAACGTCTATTAATTTCATGGCTGCAGTCATGAACCGCAGTGATTTTGGAGCCCCCCAAATAAAATCTGTCACTGTTTCCATTGCTTCCCCACCTCTTTGCCATGAAGTGATGGGACTGGAGGCCATGATATTAGTTTTCTGAATGTTGAGTTTTAAGCCAACGTTTTCACTCTCCTATTTCACTTTCATTGAGAGGCTCTTTAGTTCTTCTTCACTTTCTGCCATATGGGTGGTGTCATCTGAATATCTGAGGTTATTGATATTTCTCCTGGCAATCGTGATTCCAGCTTGTGCTTCTTTCAGCCCAGAATTTCTCATGATGTACTCTGCATATAAGTTAAATAAGCACAGTGACAATACAGCCTTGATGTACTCCTTTCCCAGTTTTGAACCAGTCTGTTGTTCCATGCCCCTTTCTAACTGTTGCTTCCTGAACTGCATACAGATTTCTCAGGAGGCAGATCAGGTGGTCTGGTATTCCCATCTCTTTTAGAATTTTTCAGTTTGTTTTGATTCACACAGTCAAAGTCTTTGGCATAATCAATAAAGCAGTAGTAGATGTTTCTCTGGAACTCTTGTTTTTTCAATGATCCAACGGATGTTGGCAATTTAATCTCTGGTTCCTCTGCCTTTTCTAAATCCAGCTTGAACATCTGGAAGTTCATAGTTCACGTATTGTTTAAGCCTGACTTGGAGAATTTTGAGCATTACTTTGCTAGTGTGTGAGGTCAGTGCAATTGTGCAGTAGTTTGAGCATTCTTTGGCATCGCTTTTCTTTGGGATTGGAATGAAAATTGACCTTCTATAGTCCTGTGGCCACTGCCTAGTTTTCCAAATTTGCTGGCATATTGAGTGCACCACTTTCACAGCATCATCTTTTAGTATTTGAAATAGCTCAACTAGAATTCCATCACCGCCACTAACTTTGTTTGTAGTGATGCTTCCTAAGGCCTAGTTGACTTCACATTCCAGGAAGTCTGGCACTAGGTGAGTGATCACACCATTGTGATTATCTGGGAAATGAAGATCATTTTTGTACAGTTCTGTGTATTCCTGCCATCTCTTCTTCATATCTTTTGCTGCTTTTAGGTCCATGCCATTTCTGTCCTTTAATGTGNCTAGTTGACTTCACATTCCAGGAAGTCTGGCACTAGGTGAGTGATCACACCATTGTGATTATCTGGGAAATGAAGATCATTTTTGTACAGTTCTGTGTATTCCTGCCATCTCTTCTTCATATCTTTTGCTGCTTTTAGGTCCATGCCATTTCTGTCCTTTAATGTGCCCATCTTTGCATGAAATGTTCCCTTGGTATCTCTGGTTTTCTTGAAGAGATCTCTAGTCTTTCCCATTCTATTGTTTTCCTATATTTCTTTGCACTGACCACTGAGAAAACTATTCTTTGGAACTCTGCATTCAGATGCTTAAATCTTTCCTTTTCTCCTTTGCCTTTCACTTCTCTTCTTTTCTCAGCTATTTGTAAGACCTCCTCAGACAACCATTTTGCCTTTTTGCATTTCTTTTTCTTGAGGATGGTCTTGATTCCTTCCTCCTGAACAGTTTCACCAACCTCTGTACATACTTCTTCAGGCACTCTTGTCTATCAGATCTAATCCCTTGAATCTGTTTGTCACTTTCACTATATAATCAATGGATCTGATTTAGGTCATGCCTGAATGGTCTAGTGGTTTTCCCTACTTTCTTTAACTTAAGTTTGAATTTGGCAATAAGGAGTCCATGCTCTGAGCCACAGTCAGCTCCCAGTCTTATTTTTGCACACTGTATAGAGTTTCCTCCATCTTTGGCTGCAAAGAATGTAATCAATCTGATTTTGGTGTTGACCATCTGGTGAAGACCATGTGTAGAGTTTTCTCTTGTGAATGATTAAATAAATAAGTAATTTATGGAGTCACTGAAATTACCTTAACTGACTTGGATGCAGTCCAGAATTTGAAATAGTAGAGACCGTACCTGATAGGTCATGGGTGATTCACTTATGGATATGATAGACCTTATTATAGTTAGGTTCAATTTTTTTTTAAATTCAGACTCTATCCGTTTGTGGCCAGTAACAGGAGGATTGTGAGGAGAGACAATGAAAATGAAACATCATGCAGGTCTCACTGAAACATTTTTTAATATCACTTATGGATATTTAAAAACAGAACTGTATCTGACCTAAGTAATCTAAGGGATTAAACCTATTAGCTAATGCACTGAAGTGACTTTTGCATGATACACATTTTTCACAAAAGGTTGATATATTGAATAGAAAAAGGTGTCCAGACACTGTACTAGGTGGTAGAAAATAGGGGTGAATACAGTAGATATAATTTTTACCATTTTAAAATTTATTCTAATGAGGATTATAGTCAGTATATATGTTAACATGAAAGGAAATGAAATACTTTGTAATAACATATTAGGGACCATAGGTGCCATATTCGAAAATAATGTATGGTGTATGTGTATGTGATCACTTAGTCAAAGAGATCTATACCTAACTGAATTTGACAGAAATCGTTTGGTATAAGATAGAAATATGATCTATATCTAAAGATATCTGATCAAATGAACCCATGATAAATATCCCAGAATAAAGTTACTGAGGAGAATATGATATTTCCAGTTCAATAATAAATGATAACATATTTGGATATTTTTCATATTATTGTGTCCAGACCAAGTAGTGATAACTTATGGAAAACACAAGTAAGAATTATAATATTAAATTATTATATGTTAAGTCTATCTAACAGTTTGAAATTTCATAAATCTCTAGTAGAAAATCATCAGGGCTTTTAGTGCATGATTAGAATATGAAGCAAAATCTTTCATTTCCTGCATGAACACAAATCTTTGCTTTTAAATGACCTGAGCAACTTTTCTTTTCAAATTGCTTTTAATGTTGACTACTTAGTTTTAAAATGGCAGTATGTAATTTTCTTAGTTGGATTTAGATCTTTTCCTCAGGAAATGGTTTGAAATATTTCCATCAATTTTAAGCTTTGCATTTACTTCATCAGTTTTCAATTCCATGTCAGCAATAACCTTGTCTGTGTGCTGTATGAAAGAAGGGAAAGAGCTATTAACAACTTTGCTTATATCCCAGAATCACTGCAAATATGGAAACATCTTTTGCTGATTTATAGCAGGTTTCATATCAGTGTGAGAAGCTATCATTTGTAGGCTTAATATCGTTACTGGTAACAACATGTATTTTGAGTTAAAGAAAACATCAGAAGTGATTCTGGATACCTATGAAAATGTAGTTTTGTAGCAAAGAAAACTGTGATCTTTGAAAGCAATCTGCAAAAAAAAAAATGAAATAAACATGTTACTACAAAGTAGAAAAGGTTGGCAGCAAAAGCATATGCTAAAAATACCATTTATCTTTAAATAAATGTTTAAACCTCAGGATGTGCCAACCTCAGGCTGAAATAAAATCACTTGAAAAGGAAATATAAAAAACACCCTTCTTTCAATTCTGTTGTTAAAGTGATTGCTTTTATGAAAATAATCTCCATATGTATTTATATATTAGAATAATGATATTGATTTATGGTTGTGGAATCTGTCCACTGGTAGCACTTAGGAAAAAGAAAAACTATGGAAATGAAATGTCATATAGTAGCTCCTCATTGGAACAAAGCTACATCTTGTCAAGTATATAAAATTCACCACTTGGCAATTGTTAATATAATAATTAATGAAAAAAAGACTCACCTTGATACTGTAACTAACGGGTGAATATTTAATGATGAATAAGATTTTAACAGAATTATAGATTATATCCTACCAATTATATATTAATTATAAAGGAAAGTGTAGTAAGATGGGGGAACCACCAATTTTGGGACAAACCTACACGTCTACTGATAAAATGTACTGAAATAGTTGCAACATCACTTCTGTGTGTTCCTGCCAAAATATATAACCTAAATCTAAACAAGAGGAAATATCACTTAAGCCCAAATTGAGGGACATTCAATAATATTATTTTTACTTTGTAAAAATATTAAGGCCATTGATTACAAGAAAAGGCTAAAAGACTACTCCAGATAAAGTAGACTATAAAGAATCATGATGATGGCACTTGACATATAATCCTGGGCGGGATTTTAGACTGGGGAAAATATACGAGAAATTTTGTAACAGTATGTGAAATTTATATATGGACTATGGATTTGATAATGACATTGCATCACTGATTTTGATAGCTATAATTTGATTGTTTAAGAGAATGCTATCATTCCTCAACACACCAATATGTGAGTAAAATGCCCAGAAGTTGCTGCTGCTGCTGCTAAGTCACTTCAGTCATGTCCGACTCTATGTGACCCAGAAGTTGCCCTTCTTTAATTCTCTTTCTATTTACTTACATTGAGCTGCATTTGCAACACAACACTTTATTGCTCTGTAAATGCATAATATGGGCTTTTGACTTGCTTCATTTTGTTTGCTTTTTAACTTGCATTATAAAAGTAGTGAATACTATGTTATCTGCATTTTTGTTGACTTGGAAATATAATAGCAAGATTTGTGTTCTAGCATATAGTATACAGAAGATAAAAGTGGAAGAAACATGAAATGGATATTCTAACTGCTGCACAAATCTGTCTGAAGTCTGTTGTGCCTAACGGATATTAGTATCGGTCAGCTTGTCTGTTAGTCCTGTTGAGTTAATGTTGTCTCCTTTGTGATATCGTTGATGACAGGCTACTCTTTAGAAGAGAAAATAATTGAATTCTATACGCTCTATAGGTTTTCTTTTCTTCCCATGGGCATTTTTAGGTGTGTTGTTTACAGTGTAATTTCACCTATTAGTTATTTATGTGATGCTTCAAATTTCCATCAGACACAGGCAATATCATGGAAGTATATAGATCACATTATGATACATACCCTTTGTTACATTTGAGTGTTCAAGTCTTTTTTTTTTTTTGACAAGACACACATATTTTATTCTGAATTTCTTACAATAGTGAAGAGACATATAACATGACTCAAATGAAATTTGAAGTTAATATGTCTTTTGATACATCTAATAAAATTGCCACCATTTCCCAAAGGCAGTTTAGCATATGATTCTTACTAAAATGAGAGATTTTTGAGCATTTTTTACAACTAATAAGTTGATTGCTGATTTTGAGAGAGTAGTTTTTAGGTCATGGAAAAAATTTAGACGTTTTGTACTATGTTTCATCATGTTAAGTTTTGCCTCACTGATTTATTTCAGTATGTGCAATTTAATTTGAATTAATAGGTACATAATTCCAGTTCAGAGAATACAAACAAATGTTCAATTTAGTAAAAAACAAAATTTAAAACATGGCATCTTTTTATCGTAGCATTTTGTCACATGTGTAGCTGGAGAAGGATAAAAGTTATTGAATGTGCTTTTAAGAATATCTGGTTAAAGAAAGAGGAGCTATTGAATGTCTGAAGGAACAAAAACATAGTAACTATAAATTAATGTTAGGCTAAATGAGAAAAAACACGAGTGGTTGTTTGTCTATACGTTGGGCAATAAATAAAAAATAACTTTGGGTCTGATTCTTCACTACTGGGNAAGAGGAGCTATTGAATGTCTGAAGGAACAAAAACATAGTAACTATAAATTAATGTTAGGCTAAATGAGAAAAAACACGAGTGGTTGTTTGTCTATACGTTGGGCAATAAATAAAAAATAACTTTGGGTCTGATTCTTCACTACTGGGACACTGGAGTGTTAAAAAAGGCAGAGAGACAGTTAAGAAGGATGAGATGGAGAACAAAGGTTAACATCAAAAGCTGTAAATTCAATGATAAGGGAAGAAATAGGCGAGAGCCTAAAATTGGAACATTTTAAAAAAGAAGTTCTCTAATGATTTCTGAGAATGTATGCTTCATAATCCCATAGGGATTAAAGTAATTAGGGGCTTGAATAAAGAAAGAATAAAATATAATATATAAAAAATAGATCAAATATAAATTTGGGGTGAGTGACATAAGGAAAACATTAAAGTCAAGGTAGAATTCTTTGATTTTATTTTATCTTCATTCTTAAGACATATGTTATATGATAATTATATAAATATAATATATATAAGATAGATATGATATATGATATGCATGCTCTCTCTATATAAATATAAGATGATGAATATTATACTTTTGAACAGGAAACTATTATTAAAAGAGTGATAGAATCAAGGAGAAAATTAATATGGTTTTCCATTTTGGGGAGCAAAAATTCTATGGGAGTTAAAGCCCAGGTGCTAAAATTTATTTGAAGAAATGAAAGGAATCTTTTTCCTCCTAAATGAAAGAAAGATAACTATAGAGACAGAAGGTTTATCTTCATCAAGTGTGAGGAAAGCACATATCATGATAATTAAGTAATTTTTTAATAAAAAATATAATGAAGTCTTTTTCATTTCAGATCAGATGTTTGAGAATTATATAATATTATAAATTGATTAAATAAAATAAAAGTGGTTTTAAATGAAGACAGTCTGCTGTTTAGATAGGATGGAAATACTATAGGCTCTAGGAAGGATTAAAGATGGTAACAATAACACTGTATTCAAGACAGCAAAAGAGATGCAGATGTATAGAACAGTCTTATGGACTTTGCCAGATAGGGCAAGGGTGGAATGATTTGGGAGAATGGCATTGAAACATGTATAATATGATATGTGAAACAAATCACCAGTCCAGGTTTGATGCATGATACAGGATGCTTGGGGCTGGTGCACTGGGATGACCCAGAGGGAGGGTACGGGGAGGGAGGTGGGAGGGGGGTTCAGGATGGGGAACACGTGTACACCCGTGGTGGATTCATGTTGATGTATGGCAAAAGCAATACAATATTGTAAAGTAATTAGCCTCCAATTAAAATAAATAAATTTCTATTAAAAAAGAAAAAATAGTAAGGTGGAAGAAAAATAAATGGAGACTCTTGGTAAAAGAAGTATGATTTCTTCTTGATTTTGACGTGTACTTCTAGCTAAGACAAAAACTTATTTTAGCAAAGTAACTGGTAATCATCCTTCTAGAGAAAGGTGACCGGCCTACCTCTTCCCACCAACTTATGTAATGTAAGCTATTTCTTAAATAAATCTGGAAGAACTGTTTTCCAGCATGTGGTTGTTAAACATTTACCTGAATTGAAAAAAAAAAAAGAAATACAAGGTCTAAACACTCATTGATCCTTTTATATTATTACTATTTTACTGGATAAATGAACTTTTCAATGATCACAAGAAATTATGAGAAAAATTATGATGACCTTTTTTAACTTCTCTTCATTTGAAGAATAATAACTTATTTAAGCTAGAGTATAGAGATAGCTACATTTGATGCCAATATTTCTATATATAGAGACTATATCACCAAAGATATTTTTAAAACAAAGCTTTATCTTTATATAATCTGTATTTTATTTTCAGTACTAGTGTATTTTTAGAATGTCACACTGTGGGAATATATATATTCAGTATATAATTTTGGTTTATATATTTTAAAGTTTTCACTTGGTAATTTACAAGTAGTTAATCATAAAGATCTTTGAGCACCAACATTTCAGCTGAAAGATACATATTCTTACAATTGCTAGTTTTGCTAATGGAGATTTTAAATGTCTTTCTATTGAAAGTGTATAAGAAAGTGATGAAGCTATGGTTTTAATTATAAAATCCATCTATTAAATATAATTGAGTGAAGTAATAAAAGAACTTGGTTTCCATTATCATACATATTTCTTATTATCTAATGCTTCAAGATTTTTCTATGTTGTGAATATAAAGCTTTAAATAGGTTTATATACTATTCTACAAATAGGAAGTGTAGAAACATCAGATAGATAGGCTCTAAAAGCTCTGACTATCTAAAAGCAATTGTGCAGTAGTTTGAGAATTCTTTGTCATTATCTTTTTTGGGACTGGAATGAAAACTGACCTTTTCCAGTCCTGTGGCCACTGCTGAGTTTTCCAAATTTGCTGGCATATTGAGTGCACCGCTTTCACAGCATCATCTTTCAGGATTTGAAACAGCTCAACTGAAATTCCATCACCTCCACTAGCTTTGTTTGTAGTGATGNTTTTTTTTTTTTTTTTGATAAATTTTCTTTTAATACAGACTTATGTCACTCTTTTTTTATTAGTTGTGGGAAATACCATGCACAGTGGTGAAGAGAGTGGACTGTATTCTTGCCCAGATCCAGCATTTACTAACCTGGCAACCGTGGACATGTCCCTGAAGCTGGCTGTAGCTCAGGTTTCTCATTCATATGGAGTAAACACAGAAGTGACTTTACTGTTATATTAAATGTTAAATAAGGTAATATCAATATTTTAAGGTACTACATTTAAAGTGCTTGGGACAGTAATCATTCAATGAATGTTTTTGATTAATTGGCTTCATCACTATGCTTTGTAGAAAGTGCTGGTAGAGTTGATAGAACTGTCATCAATGCCTGACAAACAAATATACTCAGAACCATCAACACATTATGAAGTATTTTATATCATTTGATTTTACAAGCATTATATCAAAAAGATACTTTATAAAGCTAAAATTCATTTTTAATTCAACCACTCTGACTCATTAAATATCTTTTTTTTTCATGAATTCCTTTCTAAATCATGCCCATATTCATGCACTTATATATTTGGTTAATTTCAGCTTAACATTCACTCTAAATAAACTATCTTTCCTATTAAATTTTCATACTTATAATTTTAATAGCTGCATAGCATTTTTGAATGAAGTCATCATTTACTTAACTTTTTATTCCTTTTATTTCATTTTTATTATATTTTATATTAAAATTTAAATATATTTAACTCATAATGTATAAACTTAAGTTGTATGTTAATTGGATACATTTATATATTGTATTGATAATATGATTGCCATTATAGCAATGATAGCATCTCTATCTGCTACATAATTATGATTTTCCTTTAGTGGTTGGAATAATTAAGTTCCAGTCTCTTAGCAAGTTTGATTAGAATAGAATATTGCCTATTTCACTGTGTACTGTCCATCAGGTCTCTGGGACTTCTTTACTACTTGTTAAAAGTTTATAGTGTTAAACAAGATTTGTACTATCTTTCCTACATCCTGTCCCCTGGTAACCCACATTTTACTCCCTGTTTTTAGAAGTTTGTGTTTTTTGGATTCCACTTATAAATGATAATCTCTAAATAAAGACATTTAGGCCAGAACTTTTGAATTAAAATTTTGGCTATAATAGTATACACATATAATAAATAGATTTTGTTTTTTAAAATCTGATTTTTCTGAAAGGTAATACTAATTTATATGGCCCTTCTCAAAATATATGATTGATTCTGTTCAATTTTAGTAGATTTTTAGTAACTATGGCATCCCAGAAAACATGAATCAATGTAAACATTTTTACTCTGTTTAATACACATCACCAACCTCCAACGTAGATGTTATTATCATTTTGTCAATAAAGTTCAGAGCAGAAATTTATTTCAATACTGTCATACAGCAGAATTTTGAAGCTTGATTCCCATGATTATTTTTACTAAATTAGTCTTAGAATAGGAATTTTCCTTTGCAAAATAGTTACAAAATGAAGAGCAACAACTGTGGGTGAAAAACATGTATCTGAAATAGCAAATTCAAGGACTATATTTCAGTAATATTTTATCACAGCATTTCATAAAAGAAGAAAATTACTTAAGATGCTGAGAAATAAATTCATCATTAAAATGAAGCAATTTAAATTTAAATTTAAGTACTTGAATCTAGTTAAATATTCTTAAGATAGAGAATGCCAATTAATTAGCTAAAATATAACAGAAATGCTATTTTTTATCTAGTGAATGACACTGATGCTCACTAATGCTTAATTGTCTTCTCCTTCTGTATCTATAAAGACAACTACATGTGGCAGCTTCTTGATGGAAAGCTAGAGACAGATGAGGAATTCTGTTCAATAGGCCATTGGCAAGTGACAAGCTTTACTTTGGGGGTAGAGCTTTTAATTGGGGGAATTCTCTGCTTTCTTCTGCTGCAATGGACAAAGTAACCTCATGTTCCAGGTAAAACATACATGACAGCGGAGCTCACAGCAGCCTGGCTTATTTCTATGTGTTTGTGAGGGGCAGAGCCAGCCAGGACATGCACTGCGTGGGTAGAGAAAAGCAGACCAAACTTTGTTCCAATTTCCTTCTATGATGTGGAATTTGGGGGAACTGAAACCGACATTTTATGTGTTGTGCTAACTCACTGAACAGAACAGTAGTTGACAATATCTCACTTGCCAATTTAACAAGACAATTTTCTTTCTCTCTGCAGCTCTCAAATTTTGTGCTATTTTTCTTCACACAAATTAATTGGATCATTGGTGAATTCAAAACACGAAAATACTAATATTTTTATTGTTTTGAGGTCTTTTGAATAGATGATATTTTCTCAGTTCTTTTAATCACTCATATTTTTCATACTTAAAGATGAGAAACATATAAATATGCACACAACTATATGAAACACCATACAAGCATTTTAATAATAGAATGATGTTATAGTATTATTTCATATTGGTTGATAAGTTTTCTCTCTCCTGTTTTAGCTACATATGAAATATTTATTTTGATTTTATAACAAAAAGTTTGTTGCCAACCATAAGAAAGCATTATGTAATATTTTATTAGCTTATCCATAAAGTGTCTTCATTTTTAGTGAAAAAAAAAAAGTATTTTCTTGGAGCTAGCTAATGGTCTAAAACTAACACATTGTGATGCTTTTGAAATGAAGTTGTTCGAACATGGATTATGAAATGTTTTCAAAGCAAGAATATATTCCAATAACTCTATAAAAACTGCAAGTCAATTACCTGCAAAAAAATTATGCTTGATAATTTAGGAATGTACATGTCAGGAAATATGCAATTGTTTTCAATTTCATCTCCCATAAAATATACAGTCAATTACAGTGTTTTCCAATATAGAAGACTAATTAGCTTCACAAAAACTGGCATGTTTGCAGTGCAAGGAATCATAACTAGAATTTCAACTTTAATTTCTGAGTGTCTGTCCTTTGGTTTAGTAAATCATGCTGGACAATTTTATGAGCATTTTTTGAACAACTATTTCTTAAATAATTATTTCACTCTTTCCTTCAAACTGTTTGTTTAATCAGAGAAAACAGCATTTTTCACAAAAATATTTTTTTTAAATGATGAAAAATCTATCCTTTAAATTTTAGAACAATTTTTGAAAATCTTTTCCATCCAATATATTTTCAGTTATATTTGGTGGGTTTTGTCTCAGAAAGCTTCCTACTAAGTTACAATTTTATTTCAATTTTGAGCAAATAATATCAGGCAATAAAATACATAGAAGAAGAGAAATGAATGAAATAAAATACATGGCAGAGAACAATGAGTGGAGAGGAATATAATAAGGTGATGAATGTTTCATTAGGCTTTATCTTACTTCCCAAATTGCTGCATTGCTAAACTGCATATTGTTAATGTGAGTAAAGATGTCTACTGGATATTAAGGAATAAAGATACTTTTTAAAAATTCTCACAGGTTTAAGTCAAGTTCAGTATAGAGGTTAAGGAGATAAGAAAACAGCTAATAAATATAGGCAGTAACTGATAAGGTCACAGTAAAACTCTTTAAGAAGAGTCATCAGTGGTGGGAAAAAATTATGATATGAAGGGAGTTAATTCATTTATGGCCTTTTCTGACAGCTGATGATAAAATCAAGTCTTTTATAAATAATTTTAATCATGAATGTAGCCGTCAGCTATAAATAGCCTCTTTTCTGAGGCAAAATATCTGAGGCTCACATATGCATAGAAAGTTCTGTTGGAGTCAATATATGCACATAGTAAATGATGATATTTGAATTAAGATAGGTTCACCTTTTCTGATACAGCATAAATCTGAAAATACTTAGTTTTATGCTATAATTAAATCTCTAGGAGTATTCATTTCTGAATAATCAATTCAACTAGAGTACTTATGTGTAAGACTTGGTATAATAAATGTCACCTGAGCTTGCTTAACTTTTTGCTAAACTAAACTTAATATTATAATTTTCTTATAATTTGAACCCAACACAGTAAGTGTAAGTTCAGGTACAAGTATCAATTTTGCACAGATTAAAAATTAAATATCTAAAACAGTAATCATAAGGATAAAGCAGGAAAACTGTGAGATTAAAAAGGCGTATAGTAATTCATTTAGCAGTATACTGGAAAAACATATATGAAATATAGTTGATTTATAATATTGTTAGTTTCAAGTGTGCAGCAAAGTGATTCAGTAATTTTTTCAGATTTAATTCCATCATAGATTATTATAGGATACTAAATATAATTTCCCATGCTTTAACTACATAATGGAAAATGGCAAGAAAATTAAACCATTGTTGAGATCTTCCAGTATATTGTTTTGTGAAAAATAAAGTTAATGTAGATAAAATAGTTTCCTGAGTTTAATTTTAAAAACAAAATAGAGACCCCTTAATATTTAATATTGATTTAAAGTTCAGTGTATATTTGTTCATGATAATTTTCTAAATAATTTTCTAAGGATATTTGTTAAACTGGAACACTCCTTTTCACATAGCTGGCTATATAACAGAACTTCATTAGTGAAAAGCCAGTATTTTATATCTTTTCCTCTTCCTAATATCTTATCCTTTCCTTTTCCTTTGAAAGTGAAAGGATGAAGCCATGAGTTTCAAAGAAGCCATGAGTTTAAACTTTCCTTTGCTTCTGGCTACCATTTTCAGAGCTGCTAAATAAGCAGATCTTTATTAGGAAGAGGAAATTGGGCATAAAGACTGAATGCATTTTGACCAGATGAAGAGCAGTTTAGTCCAATCATTAGCCAAATTTGGATAGAAATGAAATCAGTTACATCATTTGGCTGTTTCACTGTTTGATTAGAATAAAATACTTCATTTCGGGTCCCTCCAAAGAATTGATACTTTTGAACTGTGGTGTTGGAGAAGACTCTTGAGAGTCCCTTGGACTGCAAGGAGATCCAACCAGTCCATTCTAAAGGAGTGTTCTTTGGAAGGACTGATGCTAAAGCTGAAATTCCAGTACTCTGACTACCTCATGAGAAGAGTTGACTCATTGGAAAAGACTCTGATGCTGGGAGGGATTGGGGGCAGGAGGAAAGGGGGACGACAGAGGATGAGATGGCTGGATGGCATCACCGACTCGGTGGATGTGAGTTTGAGTGAACTTCGGGAGATGGTGATGGACAGGGAGGCCTGGCATGCTGCGATTCATGGGCTCAGAAAGAGTCAGACATGACTGAGCGACTGAACTGAACTGAACTGAACTGAACAAATGAAAAAGAAAAACTAAATTCAGTGTGTTTCCATATTAAAATTTCTAGAATCATATATCTCCATCAGCTTAATTATTTTTAGAACTTGGGAGAACTCTTTCAGTTTCTAGTCTTTAGTTGTAAAATTGTCTCCCATTGTTAGTTCCCTTACAAAGCATCCCTCCCCTTATTGCCTTTCAAAAGAGGGATAATGAATGTCTTTCTAAAGATTGACAAGAAATCTGTTTGTAGCAACATTCAGCAATGGATTTCCTCAGTATAATGGTTTCAATTAGGTCAGTTGCTGCAGCTGCTGCTGCTGCTAAGTCGCTTCAGTCGTGTCCAACTCTGTGGGACCCCATAGACGGCAGCCCACCAGGCTCCCCCGTCCCTGGGATTCTCCAGGCAAGAACACTGGAGTGGGTTGCCATTTCCTTCTCCAATGCATGAAACTGAAAAGTGAAAGTGAAGTGGAAGTGAAAGTGAAAATTTCCAGGCAAGAGTACTGGCGTGGGTTGCCATTGCCTTCTCCGATTAGGTCAGTAGATGTTTCTTTTCTGCTGGTGGTGAAATGGAAGTATTTTGAACTGTGGCTTTTTAAATTTAGATTCATTTTATTGAAGTATGGTTGATTTACAATGTTGTGTCAATTTCTGCTGTATAGCAGAGTGATTCAGTTCAGTTCAGTCGCTCAGTCATATCCGACTCTGCAACCCCATGGACTGCAGCACAGCCGGGCCTCCCTGTCCATCACCAACTCCGAGTTCATGTTGCTATGCAAATTATAAAAGTTTTTTTTGTTTTAATTTTATGAAGAATGGCATTGGTAATTTGACAGGGATTGCACTGAACCTGTAGGTTGCTTTGGGTAGTAATTTTCACAATATCGATTCTTCCGATTCAAGAACATGGTGTATTTTTCCATCTGTTTATGTCATCTATGATTTATTTCATCAGTATCTTATAGTTTTCTGAGTATAGATTTTTGCCTTTTTCAGTTCAGTTCAGTTGCTCAGTCGTGTCTGACTCTATGTGACCCATTGACTGCAGCATCCTAGGCTTCCCTTTCCATCACCAACTCTAAAGATATTTCCTCCTTAGGCAGGTTTCTTTCCAGGTATTTTATTCTTTTTGTTGCAATGCTAAATGGGATAATTTCCTTAACTTCTCTTTCTGATCTTGTGTTGTTAATGTAGAGGAATGCAAGAAATTTCTGTGTGTTGATTTTATATCCTGCAACTTTACTGAATTCATTGATTCACACTAGTAGTTTTCTGGTGCCATCTTTAGGATTTTCTGTGTTTAGTGTCATGCCATCTGCAAACAGTGACAGCTCCACTTCTTGTTTTCCAGTTCGGGTCTCTCTTATTTTTATTTCTTCTCTGATTGCCATGGCCGTTGTGTTAGTCACCAAGTTGTGTCTGACTCTTTTATGACCCCACGGAACTGTGGCCTGCCAGGCCCCTCTGTCCATGCAATTCTCCAGGCAAGAATACTAGAGTGTGTGCCATTTCCTTCTTCAGAGGGTCTTTCCGACCCAGGGATTGAACCCATATCTCCTGCACTGGCAGATGGATTCTTTACTACTGAGTCACAGGGAAGCCTGATTGCCATTGCCAGGACTTCCAAAACTCTGTCAAATAATAGTGGTGAGGGTCGGCACCTGTGTCTTGTTCCTGATATTAGAGGAAATGCTATCCACTTTTCACCAGTGAGAATAATGTTTTCTGTGGGTTTATCGTATATCGCCTTTATCATGTTGAGGTAGATTCCTTCTGTGCCTGCATTTTGGAGAGTTTTTTTTTTTTTTTATCATAAATGGGTGATGAATTCGGTCAAAAGCTTTTTCTGCATCTATTGAGGTGACCATATAGTTTTTATTCTTCAATATGTTAATATGGTGAATCACAAAATGTTCATTTAAATAAACTTTCGAGAGGGGAAACAAAAGAAATAGATCAAAATAGAAACATTGATTAGAGGCATCGCTACTAGAAGAGTCAGGTAAGATAAAGAGCATAGTGAGAAGGCTTGTGCGTGCGGTGCATGCTGAGTCGCTTCAGTTGTGTCCGACTCTGTGTGACCCTATGAACTGTAGTCCACCAGGCTCCTCCATCCACAGAATTCTCCAGGCAAGAATACCGGAGTGGGTTGCCATTCCCTTCTCAAGGAGATCTTCCCAATCCAGGAATCGAACCTGCATCTCCTGCGGCTCCTGCGTTGCACTCAGATTCTTTACTGCTGAGCAGGAAAGAAGGCTTAACATCCACTAAATTAACTCTGTGTCACAAACTAATTTCCATGTCTTTTGTGAACTGCCAGTTTTCAAAGCCTCCCTTGTAAGGAAGTCTGTCCAGTGTTACACCACTCATTTCATGGTTAAGGTTTTCGGTAGCAGGACGTGTCTGGTGCCGTTTTGATTTAGGACTTCATGTTTCACTCACTGGTCTTGGAGAGTGTATTAACCACTAGAATAGCATAGGTGTCACTGAAAAGAGCGCAACAGGTGCCTTTCTGATTAAACCACCGGTTTCAGAAAGAAAATACATGGCTCAGAAATGTGATTAGAATAAAAGTCAATCTCCACATTGTCCTTTTTTATCTGTTTTCTCCTTCTGGCCACCAGCTGCTGTTCAGTCGCCCAGTTGTGTCCAATTCTTTGCAACCCCAGAAATGCAGCTCTACCAGATAGCTTTGGATGGGTGAATGCACTTGAATTCCTGAGCGTATGACTCTGAAATCCACATCATGGGAAAGTCTTGCTATAGGAAACTGAGAATCTGCTTCAATGCTCTGTGATATGTTAGGGGATAAAGAGCAGACCACAAACAGTGTTTTATTTCAGCTGCTTTATAGTAAGGAAAATAAGGAAAGTGTTAACACAGGCAACACAATTACAGTGCACACATCATGAAACAAACATGGCACCACAAACAAATAAGTTTGTATTAAACATTCAGTGTATTTTAGGATGATAAATATCAATACACTGAATATTAGAGACTTTCAATGTTGATGAAATGTTTGGTGAAGTTAATGAAGGAGGACTTGGTGACTCAGTACAGAAAGTACTTTTTCTTATTATAGGACAAAGAATGTATGTTGCATTCATGGGTTTATGTCATTGTATGTATTTATCAAGATTCAAAAAGAAATGGTTTTGTTGTGTGCAAGATAATTAAATGCTTTTAAATAAAACCTCTAAATGATTCCTTCACAAATATGCTGAAATAAAAATGCTTTAAAAATGGATTGCTTGGGGCTAGTGCATGGGGATGATCTGGTGGAATGATGTTGGGGTGGAAGGTGGGAGGGGGGTTCATGTTTGGGAGCTCATGTACACCCGTGGTGGATTCATGTCAATGTATGCCAAAACCAATACAGTATTGTAAAGTAAAATAAAGTAAAAACAAAAAATAAAAAAATGGATTGCATTTAATACCTTACATCATATATAAAACAGACTTACTATAAGACTTTTAAAAATGTATTTGCTCTTAACTCCATACTGGAATGACAATTGAAGGTGGTTTTCTTTTCTTCTTTCTTGTGTTTATCGTTGGCTGTCCTGGGTCTTAGTTGCTACACATGCTTTTCTCTTAATTGTGGGGACTGAGGGGGTGCTCTCTGGTTGTGACGGGTGGGCTTCTTCTTGCAGTGGCTTCTCTTGTGGAGCATGGGCTCCAGGGCAGGCAGGCTCCAGAAGCTGCAGCTCCTGGGCTTTAGAGCACACGTCCAAAAGATGTGGGGCCTGGGCTTAGTTACTCTGCAGTATGCGGGATCTTCCTGGATCAGGGATTGAACATCTGTCTCCTGCATTGGCAGGTGGATTCTTTACCACAGAGCCACAGGGAAGCCCAATAATTTAAGGTGATCGGCTCAGTTTCATACATAAGGAAATTGTGTTGAGATGCTATTACAAAATTAGTTATACTTCAAAATTACTTATGAGATCAATCATTGCTGAGTATTGCTCATTGCTGAGTATTTAGGTCAGCGACATAGCTTCATGCATGCATTCATTGCTTGCAGTTGCGTCCTTTCTGAGTGCCAGGCACTGTGTTAGATGCTGGGGATAAAACTGTGATAATAATGGATGGAGTACCATTCTCATAGAATTTGAGACAATCACATACAATCAGAGTGAAAGTGAAGTCGCTCAGTCGTGTTCGACTCTTTGCTATGCCAGGGACTGTAGACTACCAGGCTCCTCTATCCATGAAATTTTCTAGGCAAGAGTACTGAAGTGGGTTGTCATTTCCTCCTCCAGGGAACCCAGGGATTGAACCCAGGTCTCCCGCATTGCAGGCAGACGCTTTACCATCTGAGTCATCAGTAATAGAAAGTACTCTCAGAAGCAAAACTTCAAGGTTACTATAAAAACACAGAGAGAAATATTGATCAACAAATGATGTGTTATAGACTATAGGTTTTTACATTTTGAGTATATATAATTAGCTTCTCTTTTATGAAAATACTTACTAGAATGACTCTGAAGCAAATTTATACTATTCTTAAACCCTTAAAATGGGTTTAAGATATAGGATGCTGCTGCTACTGCTACTGCTAAGTTGTTTCAGTCATGTCTGACTCTGTGCGACCCCATAGACGGCAGCCCACCAGGCTCCCCCGTCCCTGGAATTCTCCAGGCAAGAACACTGGAATGGGTTGCCATTTCTTTCTCCAATGCATGAAAGTAAAAAGTGAAAGTGAAGTTGCTCAGTCGTGTCCGACTCTTCGCGACCCCATGGACTGCAGCCCACCAGGCTCCTCTGTCCATGGGATTTTCCAGGCAAGAGTATTGGAGTGGGGTGCCATTGCCTTCTCTGAAGATATAGGATAGAATATTGCAAATTTGCCTAGAAGGAAGTTAAAGTATATTTTACCTTCTCTGTGTAGCATAGAAATTTTACACAATAAAACTCAAATCAGTCTCACACAGAAATGTGCTTGCCTCCTCCTCAATCAAGCTACTGAGGCAGTCTGTTCATGGCTTCGGATGGATTGGGGTTTAGTTGCTAGAATTTCCTCTGGCTTCAAATGCTCCCCCTGGTGAGCTGCTGCTCCCTTTTGCATGCAGTGCTGCCTGTGGAACGGAAGGCTTTTCTCAGTGTTCCTGCTGCCATGAGAGTGGCAGTCCTTTTATGCTGGATCCACACGTGTGTGTGTGTGTGTGTGTGTGCGTGTGTGCACACACACGCATGCTTAGTTTCTCAGTTGAGTCTGACTCTTTGCAGCCCCATGGACTGTAGCCTGCCAGGCTCCTCTGCCCTTGGAATTCTCCCGGCCAGAATACTGGAGTGCATTGGCATCCCCTTCTCCAGAAGATCTTCCCAATCCAGGATTCGAACCCGGTTCTCCTGCACTGCAGTCGGATTCTTTACCATCTGAGCTGCCAGGGAAGCCCTGAGCCACACACAGTAGCCTCATCTTAGTTGTGCCCAGACGGGGCAGCAAACAAGTGTTGCTTGTTCCTAGGTGCTAAGCTCCTAGTGGACACAAGCGGACTTCCCTTTTCCTGGCTTAGCCTCAGTCTTAGATGCTGTGGGCCTGGAAATCAAGGGTCTAGCTATCTCAGCCATCCTGCAGTCATCATGGAACGATGTCTGTGTCTTCTCTGCATGCTGTTTCTTGGTTGGAAGAGAATTTCAACTCATCCCTCAGTGATAGCAAACTTATGCAAGATCTTAGACCAAGAGTTTTCCTTCCCTTCTTCCAGAGATAGATCGATTTTGCTACTGTGCCTTTCCCTGAAATAGTGGACTCTGGCCAGGTCCTTGAGGGGAGAGAGAACTTTCAGTCCCTAGTACAGAAAAATGCATGTAATTTCTACTCATACCCAACAGGAAGGAAATATACTGGAAAATCTGCTGAACTGATTCCAGTGGTGTCTATAATGATAACTTTTCTCCATGCATGATACACTCAGTCACACTCCTTGTATGCTTCTAGTCTCTGATTGCTCTCTTTCTCTCTTGCTTTGTTCTAGCTCTCTCCCTCACTCTCGCTCAGACAGCCTGTAATTACTTGATACATCCTTCTGCTGAGTCTCCCCTCTACACTGGATGTCTTAGGGCAAGGTTTCTTATAGACTTGGAGGAGGAAATTTAACCCATCACTTGGAACTGGCCTTCCCTTGTTGCTCAGTCGGTAAAGGATCTGCCTGCGGCACAAGAGACCCGGATTTGATCCCTCGGTTGGGAAGATCCCCTGGAGAAGGAAACAGCAACCCGCTCCAATATCCTTGCCTGGAAAATCTTGGACAGAGGAGCCTGCTGGGCTTCAGTCCATGGGGTCACAAAGAGTCGGACACGACTGAGCGACTAACACACACACACACAGGGTCTGCTTACCCCTACCTGTCCCACTCCTTCTCTGCTCAGTGGCTTCATCAATTCTGTTCACAGGAAGGAAGGAAACCATTTCAGGCTCGGCTTCAGTCTTCCACGGTGGCTGCACTGATTTACAATCCTACCAACAGTGCGTGAGGGTTCCCTTTTCTCCACATCATCACCAGCACTTGTTATTTCTTATCATTTTGATGTTAGCCATTCTAATAGGTGTAAGAAAATATCTCATTATGGTTTTGATTTGCATTTTCCTGATGGTTAGTGATGTTGGGCATCTTTTTATGTGTCACTGGCCACCTGTGTATTTCTTTGGTAAAATATCCATTCACATCTGTTGCTCATTTTTTAATCAGATTGTTTGTTTGTTTTGCTTTTTATTCATATAGGTACTCTAAGTTCTAAAACCTTTACTTATTAAAAGAAATCATGCTTATGCCATTCATTTCTTTTGATTAATATGATTCAGCTAAATTTTTCTTTCAAAACTCCCTTTTCATTCCTCATTAGTTTTAACATTATTCTGAACTCCCTTCATTTTGTGTTTGACCTAGTCTACTGACGTACTGAAATAAAAATATAATTCACCAAAACTTTACTCTGAAGCACAGAATATCATTACCTGCCTTCCAGAGAAGATGTGCAGTGCCTCTCTCACAATGCAAGGCTCACAGCACCCACGCAAACTTCCTCAGCATATACACTACACAGATAAAATCGCCATTTAATGCTTATGTACAGTAATGCAACCAATATAAGCAATGATCGAAACATACTTCAGCACTTCTCCCATGTTAAAAAGGTAGCAAATCAATAATAATTTAAAACAGCCAGGACATGGAAACAACCTAGATGTCCATCAGCAGATGAATGGATAAGAAAGCTGTGGTACATAAATACAATGGAGTATTACTCAGCCATTAGAAAGTTGAATCAGTTCTAATGAGATGGATGAAACTGGAGCGGATTATACAGAGTGAAGTAAGCCAGAAAGAAAAACACCAATACAGTATACTGACACATATATATGGAATTTAGAAAGATGGTAATGATGACCCTGTATGCGAGACAGCAAGAGACACAGATGTGTAGAACAGAGTTTTGGTCTCCGAGGGAGAGGGAGAGGGTGGGNAAAAAGCTATTAAGAGTAGTTACTTGGAGATGACATTTATGCCAAGGCTGAATGCCTTTCAAGCAAAGGGAGCAGACAGTTCAAAGACCCAGAAACAGAGATAAGCTCAGGGTGATGGAGGAACTAAAATAAAACCATGGGTGGTAGAAGATGAAATTGATCCCATAGGCAGATTATTTAGATCTCTGTTATTATCACTGTTGGGCTTCCCAGATGGCACCAATGGTCAAGAATCCATCTGCCAATACAGGAGATGCAAGAGACATGGGTTCGATCCCTGAGTGGGTGGGGAAGATCCCCTGGAGTAGAAAATAGGATCCCACTCCAATATTCTGGCCTGGAAAATTCCATGGACAGAGGAACCTAGTGGGGCTATACAGTTCATGGGGCCACAGAGTTGGACATGACTGAGTGACAGAACACATTATTGCTGTTAGAGGCATTATCATATAACTGGGCATTTTCAGAGGACTGTCTACTGAATGTTGAAAAAAATGTGTGTGTGTGTGTGTGTGTGTGTGCGTGTGTTCTACTGGTTGTCATGATAACCCATGAGTAGGGTAGCTGAAGTCAACCAGTCTGGAAAGTTTTATTCAGGTTGAGTTACATAATCCATTTTAANTACTTATCTGTCTGCCTCCATCAGTTTAGTGAGCTGTTGAATAGGAAATGCAACTGTCCTTTCTACACACCCATTACATGGTATATAGTCAATAAATGTTTGGTGAGTAAATGAATGACTATAGCAATCCCAGCTTCAATTTCTCCTCCTTGCGTTTGGACTGCAAGGAGACTGAACTGGTCAATCCTAAAGGAAAGCTCCAATACTTTGGCCACGTGATGCGAAGAACTGACTCATTGGAAAAGACCTTGATGCTGGGAAAGATTGAAGGCAGGAGAAGAGGATGGTAGAGAATGAGATGGTTGGATGGCATCACCAACTCGATGGACATGAGTTTGAGCAAGCTCCTGCTGATGGTGAAGGATGGGAAGCCTGGCATGCTGCAGTCCATGGGGTCACAAAGAGTCAGACCTGACTGACTGACTGAACAACAACAACTTCTCTGGGAAATAAGTTCATTCCAGGAGTAAGATTCTGGGTCAAAGGAAAATGCTCAGCAATTGCTCACTCAAATGTTTTAATCACAAATACACAATACTGTCATTTCATCATGCTATAACCAAGCAAAACTTCTTACTTTCAAAATGAACTATCCCATCAATCTGATCAATAAATCCATTCATACGTCCTTCTGTGATCATTTGTGATGCTATCTTTTCTGCCTGTTTAAAAAAAAAAAAACAAAAAACTCTTAGACATTTTAATTATCATATCGAGTTATTCACACATGCTTATCAACAGAACTGAAAGTTTTTGGGTTAGTCGACCACCACTAAGCCTTAAGTATGTGTTCATCTGCCGTTTGTTACAAGAGCAAATCTTGTAAATCTGCCTATGTAATTCCCCAATTCTTTCTGGGTACAATCCATTCTTTTATGCTAACTGGGATCTGTTTCTCTTATAAGATTTTGAACAAGCAGCTAGCCCTCTTGGCAATTTTTCTCTCTGCTCAAAATCAAACTCACAATTTTTCTTCTCTCTGGGATCCACACCTCAAAAAATCCCTAGCTTTTCTTATTCTGTTTCATTTCAGTTTTCACATTATCACCCCCAAACCTATTTGAGACAGTAGTTTTTTTGAAGGAATTTAACAGGGAAATGAAAGGACTTAAAAGACAATTAAAGGGGAGCAGAAGGTCCTCTGATTCCTAAAGACATACTTCATGTTTACTGTCTGTTAAGGAAACTGGGTTGTAATAGTCATTACAGTAATTCTGACCATGTTCATAATCAACCTTAATTCACTCCCGAACAGACTGTGACTAGCATTTACTGCTAAAAATATATTCACTTCCCTTAGTCTCAGCAAGGAGTCATGCCTCAAAGCCTAAGAAGCAAGCATCTATTAATGGGAACTAAAGCCTTGGTTCCAAAATGGTTCCACTGCCTCCACTGTGTATGAAATGCATACATGTAAAGGAACTGTGTTAGTGAAATCTTAATTTAGTGTTTTCTAAAAGATAAAAGGGGACGTGACCATAACCGCATGACTTTAAGGTCTACAAGTTAGTAAAAGTAAGGTTGATTGCTTGCTTTATCTAAAATTAAGAGAATGTTTTGTAGATGACACCTAAAATACCCTCTAAATAATACTGGCACTTTTCTGGAATTTATACAGAGCCAACCAAATCATGACTAAGAATGAAATCAACTCCTAATAATGCAGCCAACTTCTTAAGTTAAATCAACCACAGGAGTTACAATAGAATAGCTTATAGTATTACCATAGTCGTTAAAGGGCAGGAAAAAGAACTAAGGCAAATGGTAGTTAAAAATCACACGGGGATGATCCAGAGAGACGTTGTGGGGTGGGAGGTGGGAGGGGGATTCAGGATTAGGAGCTCGTATACACCCGTGGCAGATTCATGTCAATGTATGGCAAAACCAGTTAGGTATTGTAAAGTAAAATAAAGTAAAAATAAAATTTTTTAAAAATCAATAATAATTTAAAAATAAGTATTAGAGGGTTGGACTTTTGCCTCTGACTAAATGAGGAGACTCAACAGTGTTCTCCCTAAAAGCAACAATAATGCTATAGCAACTGGACAAGAATGGTTATTTCAGCACGTTGGAATTTGACCACAGGCATAGGAAAGCCTGAGAAAAGTGTTTATTTTTAAATATTTGCTGAACATCAGAGTCTAATAGGGAGCCAGATGGTGAAGCAGAACTGTGTTTATAGAATGGAATACAGCTTAAGCAGAGCAGTTTTGTGGCTTGAAGGTGGTACCTAAATGACTATATATATATGGCTACACAGGAATAACAGCAACTAAAAGCCATAGTCCACTCAAGGAAATATGGATGGAAAACTTTCCTTCCCCTAGATTAGGGGGAACCCATTGATGTGTGTGTTCATGTGCAGTAGGTTACAGGGGTAGAGGTACTACGGCAGAAACAGTAGGAAGCAAGAAAGGCACCAAGGAACAAGTCAGTTTTCTCCTTCCATGGGCATCAAGAGCAGCAAGACTTCCTGTAGATGATACTTGCCAAAGTCCTTAAGTGCAGCGGGTGAGTGCTTTTGGGGAGGTGAGTAGGATCATGGATGAGGTAAGGAGGATATTTCAGGTCAACAGCTTTGAGGGCAGGTGAGAGAGAGGGGCGGGAGTTTTGGGCAGGCCATCCCAGCTAGCAGTGGAGGATGAGGTTGCAGTGAATATTAGAGGTCTCCAGGCCCTGGGTCAAGGTGGGCTTTTAAAACTCATCTCAGAGGTGGAGCTTTTTCCTACAAGGGTAGAGAGCAGTTATTGAGAGGTTCCGTGCTGGTGGAGTGTAAGACATGTGGATTCAAGATGCCAGCCTGCTGACAGCCTGGGTAGATGACAATGGGAAACGGGAGACCATTTTAAGAAGTTGTTAGAATCAGTTAATCTGTGTCTGATGAAAATATAGACTTAGGGCAACTGTTTGTAAGTTGTTTCATCTCTGGCCCCATCACACTGTTTAAAATTGTTCCAAGCATGAGTGCTTGTGGTTATTTTTTTATTCGCATTTTCCACATTAGAAGTCATAATGGATTTTTAAAGTTACTAATTTTAATTAATTTAAAATATCAGTAACATAGAGGGTTATCATTACCATCTTTCTAAATTCCATATACATGTGTTAGTATACTGTATTGGTGTTTTTCTTTCTGGCTTACTTCACTGTGTATTATAGGCTCCAGTTTCATCCACCTCATTAGAACTGATTCAAATGTATTCTTTTTAATGGCTAAGTACACGTGTGTACTTGTGGTGGATTCGTATCGTTGTATGGAAAAACCAATACAATATTATAAAGTAATTAACCTCCAATTAAAATAAATAAATTTATATTAAAACATAAAAAAAGAAAAAGAAAAAAAATCAATAACACAGCCACTACAGAAACGTTGTGTTTTTATGATTATGTATTTTTATGAAAAACATTGCATTTTAATGTATATTTTCCAAATTAAAAAATAACTGTGAAAAGAATGGCATTGTTTTACAGGTTTGTAGATCTCTTCAATGGCTGGCTTAATAGGATAGCTGGAGGCTCATATCTGCTGCTTTCAAAACAATCTCGTTTTGGTTGAAGTAGCTTAAAAAAGTCTTGTCTCACACAGACGTGAGCTAAAAAAAAGGAAGGACTTCTTTAATAATCTTTTCAGATAACTTTGGATATTCTTTTTTAATATCATACCAAACCTTAATAAGGGGTTGTTTATTAAAGTTTAGCTCCAATGTGAAATCTGAAACTGTATTGATAAACATTTTATATGTTGTAACATTGAAATCCATCAGTCATCTTGTACTGTGACTGGCTTTTCCCCCATAAATGACCTTATAACAGTTAATTAGAGAAATTGTCTGGAAAATACTGGCTCACACTGCATTATTCATAACTTTCAAATATTGACACATTTCATTATGTGGTACTTTATGAAATCATACTTTTTATCACTTCTGATCTCATCAGAATAGCCTTTAAAAACTTGGAAGCAGACAAGCTAATAATGGTGAATATTAGTTTTCCAAAATTCTGATTTTCATTTGAAAGCTCAAATGATATCATTGGCAGTAAATAATGTCAGTTATTTTACTTGAAGTTACAGCTCACATCACATATTTGTGAGAGAATGACTGACAAATACCTAGGTCTGAATAACTATAGTTTATCTGTCAGTCATTTTTTCAAGTAAATATCTTGTTCTATTAAGAAAATAACTTAAAACTCAAGCTTCCAGTAAAATAATTGCTAAGGATGTAAATGTAACATGATAAATATAATTAACACTGCTTCATGTTACATATGAATGTTGTTAAGAGAGTGAATCCTGAGAGTTCTCATCACAAGGAAAGAATTCTTTTTCCATTTCTTTAATTTTGTATTTATATGAGATGATGGATGATCACTAAACTTATTATAAGTCAAATCTTGTGCTGTACATCTTAAACTTACACAGTGCTGTGTTTCATTTGTATCGCAGTAAAACTGGAAGACAATTTTTTTAAAAAGACTTGTTCATGATCCCCTGTAAGCACTATCAAACATCCCTATCATTTTTGTGGTATTACTTTCCCTAATAAAGGTTTGGCTGACCTACTGAACTGGAAAAAAAAAAAAAAAGCAACAATCCACACAGTGATTTTCTTCCAGATTCCACTGTAGTGTAATATACAACACAAATGTTCTGTGTACTCCCCATTTTTTCTCATACAGAACCTTGAAAACAGAAGCATGCATTGTTAAGAGCTAATTTTTATAGTTTCACCAAAGACATTCTTGAGTGAAACTGGCTTTTTCATTTTTTTGTGAGTGCATGAAGCTGAAGAAAAAAATTCCTCTGGGTGTACTTTGGTGCTACTGACTTGAATATTTCTAAGCAGCCAGAAATTTTATCTACAACCATTATTTACAAAAGCCAATATGGTGAAAAAATCAAATAACTTCATTGAGTTAATAAGACTTGAATCTAAGACCTGAAAACATAAAACTTGAGACAAAAACATAGGCATTAATCTCCTTGACAGTGACACGGATGATGATTCTATGGATCTGAGTCAAAAGGGAAAATAACAAAAGCAAGAATGAACAAGTGGGGCTCCATCAAACTAAAAAGCTTCTTCACAGCAAATCATTAACAAAAAGAAAGGGCAACCTGCCACATGGGAAAAAATCATGTGTCTACTAAGACGTTTGCAAATCATGTATCAGCTTAAGTGTTAATATCCAAAATATATAAAGATCTCATAGAATTCAACAGCAAACAGTCTAGTTTAAAAATGGACTGGGGAGTGGAATAGACATTTTTCCAATGTATATGGATGGTCAGCAGGTAGATGAAAAGATGCTCAACATCACTAATCATCAGGGATATGCAGATCAAAACCACAGTCATATATCTCCTCACATCTGTTAGAATGGATGTTATCAAATGGACGAGAAATAACAAGTGTGGTGAGGATGTGGAGAAAAAGGAACCATTGTTTATTGTTGGTGGGGATATAAATTGATGCAGCCACTATGGAAAACAGTATGGATATTCCTCAAAAAACTAACGATAGAACTATTATTTAATCAAGAAATTGCCCTTCTGGGTATTCATTCAAAGAAAGCTAAATAACTCATTTGTAAGGATATATACCCACACCTCTATGTTCACCACATCATCTATGGAAATAACCTACATGCCCATCAGTGGATGAATTGATAAAGAAAATATGAGACACACACACAAAAGAATACTTTTCAGCCATGGAAAAGAATGAAAACTGCCATTTGCAGTGCAATGAATGGACCTTGAGGGTATTATGCTACATGAAATAAGTTAGAGAAAGAAAAATATCATCTCACTTATATGTAGAATCTAACAACAAGGGCAAAAACAAAGTCTAAGCTCATAGGTATGGAGAACAGATTGATGCTTGCCAGACATGGTGAGATGATAGATAAAATGGGTCAAGGTAGTGGAAGGGGGTGGTCAAAGATACAAACTTCAGAACGAGAAACAATTCATGGGATGTAATGTACATCATGGGCTTCCTAGGTGGCAGTAGTGGTAAAGAACTGCAGTTAAGACAGAAGACATAAGAGACATGTGTTCGATCCCTGCATTGGGAAGATCCCCTGGAAGAGGGCGTGGCAACCCACTCAAGTATTCTTGCCTGGAGAATCAGCCTTGACATATTCCTTTCCCAATTTTGCATTGTTCCATGTCCAGTTCTAACTGTTGCTTCTTTACCTGCATACAGATTTCTCAAGAAGCAGGTAAAGTGTAAGTTGCTCAGTCGTATCCAACACTTTGCTACCCCATAGACTGTATAGTCCATGAACTTCTCCAGGCCAGAACATTGGAGTGGGTAGCCTTTCCCTACTCCAGGGGATCTTCTCAACCCAAGGGTCGAACCCAGGTCTCCTGCACTGCAGGCAGATTCTTTTCTAGCTGAGACACCAAGGAAGCTCAAGAACATTGGAGTGGATAGCCTATCCCTTCTCCAGGGGATCTTCCAAACCCAGGGATCTAACTGGGGTCTCCTGCATTGCAGGCAGATTCTTTACCTGCATACAGATTTCTCAAGAAGCAAGTAATGTGGTCTTGGATTCCCATCTCTAAGAATTGTCCACAGTTTGCTATGATCCACACAGTTAAAGGCTTTAGCGTAGTCAATGAAGAGAAGTAGATGCTTTTCTGGAATTCCCTTGTTGTTTCTATGATCCAAAGGATATTGGCAATTTGATCTCTGGTTCCTCTGCCTTTTCTAAATCCAGCTTGTACATCTGGAAGTTCTTGGTCATATACTGTTGACCAAGCGTTATTTTGCTAGCTTGTGAAATGAGTACAATTTTGTGGTATTTTGAACTTTCATTGGCATTAGAATGAAACTGACCATTTCCAGTCCTGTAGCCACTGCTGAGTTTTCCAAATTTGTTGACATATTGGGTATAGCACTTTAACAGCATCATCTTTTAGGATTTTAAATAGCTCAACTGAAACTAATATAATGCTATATGTCCATTATCTCTCAAGAACATAAAAATTATTTTGACCTCCACACTCCCTGGAAGGGTTTCAGGGTTTCTCAGGAGACTACAGACCACACATATAGGTACTGACTTAAGAAAGAGAGAGAGAGAACCAGGAGAGAATGGATATAAGAGGTTTGATTAAATAAAAATTTTAAGAATTATATTTTTTTGCTCTTGAGATGCCTATTTACATTAACTGAATGAAATTTTTAATATTTTACTGTGTGATGCCTTGCATTCTTTACAAGTAGTTTCTCTATATTGTGTTTCTACCTATTAATAATCTAGTAGTAGGCTTTATGAAACCACCCATCTTTCTCTGTCTCCTGTAATATTGATCATGTAGTAATTAAACTCACAATTAATAAGACTTGATTAGTTTTTAGCTCTCAGAATAGACTGAAAAAAAATTAGTTTCATCCTCTTAAGTCATGTCACACTTCTGTATTAAACAAAACTCATATTTTTAAATTATTGTGAAATTGAGAACTTTCAGCTTCAAGTGTTAATATTAAAGCTATCGGCATGCTATTCAATAATTACTTTTCCATTTAATTATAATGAAATATCACAGAACAAATGTCATGATTTGCACAGTAAACAAAAACCTGGACGGATAATCTCTTCCTGACCTTTTTACATATCACTTTAAACATTTGTCTCTGTGTTTGTTGCCTACTTAGGGTTATAGGTCTGAAGATGATGTGAATATAAAAGAAAACAACTGCTGATAGGCAGAGAGCACTATCCTACCACAAAATACTACTAATAGGAAAAAGCCATTTATTTTCATTCTGGGTATAATTTTGTTATAATTTAAGTCCACAACTTTAGACATGTTAGATAATTGCTATGTACTTTAACTGACTTATCTATAAAATAGAGGTCAAACTAGAAGATTTGTCAGCTTTAAAAAAAAACTTTAACCAATTATAGTCATTGATCTATGATCACAGTGTCCAATATGATTTCCTTATAATGTTTTGAATAACATTCTGTGACCTATTAAAAAAAGGATTAATGAATCATTTAGTTACCATAGTAATAGTGTGGTGATCTCTTCCTTACTATCATTAGTCTATGGCAAAAATGTAGTTTGTTAGAGGATTTTACTTGTAAACTATATAATTCATTTAACATTCAGTTTTGAGGAGTATTTTGTATTTAGTTATTTAACTTCCTAATTTTATAGATCACATACTAAGTGACATAGTACTAAAACATCTATGGCTACAAAATAAATGGTAAGGAATCAATATGCTTATAAAATTCTCAGGAAAATTTGGTCTTTTTCCTTGAAAAATGACTTCTGATAATAATGCCTCTTTTGTATGTTAATTATATCAAAACTTCTAGTCATGTAGAACCTTTCTTTAACATTGACCTTGAAGCCGTTATTCTTGTTTCTGCCAAGAGATGATTTATCCATACTTTAGACACTGTAGCTTTCTCAGTCTCAAAGAAAATGTATCCTCTGAAACCTCCATTATGGTATTTTCCTTGAGATGGAGCAATATTTTCCAAAAGAGTAATTGAAGTTGTAGTTGTATGTTGACATCGAATAGCCCTGAGGCTTAAAATTCAGTGCAAAACAGTCTTATTATCTACACTCTTCAAAAAGGCATGTGATGGCCAGAACTCATCATGTGTCTCATTTCAGGAAGGTGAAGAAGGGAAAAATGAGGATGTACAGCTTATGAAAGAGAAAAGTCAAAGTCTTCCCATCATATCATTAGGCTTAAATAATTTTAAAGGTGAGAAAACATTTCCTTAAGAACATGTATGTATCTCTAAAACAAAAATAATTGGCTAATAATCATATAAAAGTACATGCTACCATGATTCTTCTCTTTACTTAGACAAGTGTCTCTCAAAGTGTAGCTTTCATTTAGGCTACACCAGAATCACCTGAAGTGCTTGTTAAAAATATTATTTCTTGGCCTATTTTTGAGCTGTTGAACCAGATTATCTGGGTTGGAACTAAGAGCTCTGAATTTTTAATAGGAGCTTCTCAGGGATTCAATAAACGTTAAAGCTTGTAATCTGCTGACTGAAAGCTTGGTGATGACTGGTCCCAATTACATTTATATCATCATGTGAGCTAAATTTTGCCCAGTTTTCTGCCTTCTTTACAAAACACTTTTATACAGCTCACTTTTGAATATAGTGATTCAGTAACAATTCTTTTGTACACCTAACTTGGACTTTGGTACATCAGCTAATGAGATATATTGAAAGCTATTACACAGTGGAATTGCCTTCCAGCCAACAGTTTTGCTTCAACAGAATCAGCTTCTTTGTCTTCACAGCATTGCTGGCCATACTTATGGAAATATTATTGCCTTCATCCTATGTGATGTAAAAAACAAAATTAAAAGTAATGATTCTCAATGATTCTCAATGAGAACTAATGCATGGGAAAATGAAGCGCTTATCTCAGCTATGTTAAATAATTGGGGTGTCATTCCAACATAAATTATCTTACTAAATTTGCAGAAGTTAAATAAACAAAATGAAGTATATATATGTACTATATATAAAAGAATATATATATATCCTGCTTGCAATGCAGGAAACCCAGGTTCGATTCCAGGTCAGGAAGATCCACTGGAGAAGGAAGTGGTACCCACTCCAGTATTCCTGCTTGGAGAATTACATGCACAGAGGAGCCTGGTGGGTTACAATCTATGGGGTTGCAAAGAGTCAGACATGACTGAATGACCAACATTTTCACTTTCCATGCTTATATATATAATATATATATAAAATTTCAAAACAATCTAAATAGCATGCTGGAGTTAGGGATTAAAAAAAACATTTTATCTATTTAGGACTAGAATCCATCTATCCATGCATGTCTACATACTTGTCATGTCATATCTGTCATATCTCTGCTAAGAATTATGCATGAAATTAAGAGATTGTCTCTAGATTTAACATTAGGGTTTCCATTTGTTCAACAAATTTTTGTGAACACCTACTACATTGCAGACTGATTACTAGAAGCAGCATATATTGTTGTAACAAGCCAGAAATAATACGTTTAATAATAAGAAATAATAAGCTCAAGTTCTCACAAGATTTCGATTCCAGTGGAGGAGGAGAGACAGCAAGCAAATAATTAGTGAATATCTATCCAGTAAAGGTAAATGCTATGAAGCGGAATAAAGCAGAGTAGCATGTTACATAGTGTGGTCAGGGAAAACTTCTCTGATAAGTTAGCCTTTGATTAGGAACCTGAGAGAAGTGAAGGAGTAATCCATGCAGCTGTTGGAAAAAGTATACTGCAGGCCGTCAGACCTGAAGCAGAGGCTCGTACAGCATGGCAGAGACAGAGGGGAGGCCAGTGTGGCTACAGTAGGGTAGGTAAGGATGTCTAGAAGGAGACAGATCAGAAAAGTAGCAGGGGCCGGATCACAGAAGACCTTGTAGACCTGGGATTTCTTCTGTGTGAAATAGGAGGCCACTGGTGGATTTGGAGAAGAATGATACTGTCATGTTTTATAAGGATTTGTAGATCTGATTTCTGTGTAGAGAGAGTGCTGTAGAAGAGTGAGAATGGCACTGGGGATTCCATTACAAGGCTTTTTAAATAGTGAAAGCTAATGGTAACCCACTCCAGTGTTCTTGCCTGGAGAATCCCAGGGATGGAGGAGCCTGGTGGGCTGCTGTCTAGGGCGTCGCATAGAGTTGGACATGACTGAAGTGACTTAGCAGCAGCAGCAGCTAAAGGTAGTGATGTCCAAGATTAGGGTGGGCACATTAGAAGTCAGGGGAAACAGCTGGCTTATGGTTATAGTTTTAAAATGTAATTTGCTGTTAAAGGGCTTCCCTGGTGGCTCAGGCGGTAAAGAACCTGTCTGCCAGTTCAGGAGACAGACTCTGGGTTGGAAAGATTCCCTGGAGAAGGGAAAGGCTAACCACTCCAGTATTCTTGTCTGGAGAATTCTATGGACAGAGGAGCCTGGCAGACTACAGTCCATGGGGTTGTAAAGAATTGAACAAGCCTGAGCAACTAACACTTTCCAGTTAAAACTGAAGATGTGAATAATAAAAATGACATTTCTTGTTCTGAAAGATCAGAATTGACACTTGGTGAATTGAGAAGGGCAGTGAGAGGAGCTTTTGAGATGTGCGAGGGGAATGTGAGGTAAATGTGAGGTTTTATTTGGAAGGTGGGAAGCTCTATTGGTCGTTTAAGAAGAGAAATCAAATAGGCTGCAGCTGCTATGGAACCAGAGTTCAGGGAAGGGGTCAGAGTTTGAGACATAAATTTGGAATCATCAAATATAGATAAGATTTTAAGTCAAAGAACCAGATACAACCACCTAGGGAGGGCACAAAAACAGAGAAGATATCCAAGAACCGAGCCCCAGGCCACGTCAGTGTCTAGAGATAAATGAGATGGAATCAGCAAGAGAAACCCAGAAGAAATGGTGTGAGGGGAGCAGAGTGAGGATAGGAAGGCATCTTGGCAGACAGCTGCACATGGTTGATAAGAGAACTGAAAGATGATGGCGAAGTTTGTCGGTAATTAAAAAGCTGGTCCTGGCATTATCTGAGACAGCATTAAAAGAAGGTAATTTTGTAGAACACCTGAAAGCTAAAATACAGTACTATCTATCACGACCTTGAGGCACACAAGCCAGTGTAATCTGATAAATAGCCACTGTTTATACAAAACAAATAATTGAAAACTCAAGTAATCAAGTCAGTATCTGATCTGTGATATAATTCATGATAGCCTTTAGTTGAAACTTAAGGGGCAGCAAATAATAGTAGCATATTCGTTAATATGTCAAGTTATTTTTCTTTTCCATTTTGAAGAATCTAGTATTCTTGTTTTCCATCTCATTGTCTGGCCTTCTTATTTTTGGATAATGACATATATACAAAGGTAAACATGATTTTTATTGTTTTTGCATTCCAAACTGGGATGTTTTATATTAGAGATAAAAGAAGTTGAAATAAGTTAATATTGATACTTTAAAATAGGGTTATTTAAAGGATAAAACAAATAATACATTAAAGTTCTAATGCATGTTAAAATTTTAAAGTTTTTTTTTTTCCACAGTATTAGTAACAGAGACTGGAAATTTTTATTGACTATAAGATTAGAGGCTTGACGGTGCCCTATTAGATTGTCACTGGTTTCTAGCATTAGTGACTAGGTTCAGTGACTCTACAATACATTTTGTTAGCATTCTGAGGAGGGTAAATTTAGGTTAAGAAGTTTCTGGAAAGAGATACCATGTCCCTCTGAGTTTTCTGCTCATAGCACACAGAGTAACGGGGATTTTAGAAAATATAAAATTGTGCTTGTATGCCTTCATAAAATTTCCAAGTTTAATAAGAATTTTGTTTAGAATGGTCAGACTATGTTGCTTTCTTCAGAAGAATGAGAATTCTTGCTAATAATACCCAAATTGTAATTTCCAAAGCCTTCTTTGCTAGAGATGGCATGTCTGTGAATCCATGCATCTTGGAGCTGTCTAACATGAGAT
This sequence comes from Neotragus pygmaeus, assembly GCA_006410875.1. NCBI lineage: Eukaryota > Metazoa > Chordata > Mammalia > Artiodactyla > Bovidae > Neotragus > Neotragus pygmaeus. The sequence goes on from SJYV01051817.1 coordinate 1,371,204, forward strand.
ATTTACAATGAAGTGAGCTATCTAATGAATTCGGATCAATGTCTTAATTGAATCATGGGAAAACAGTATAATTAATGGACTCTTTAATATGTACATGTTTTTCCTTATCTATTTGTTCTTAGTCTAAACACTCAATATATACTCAACAAATTCAGTTGGGTCACATGGAATTTTATGTTAGCAAACTAAGAATGTGAGAGCTAGTGCTTCCTGAAAAATCTGAGAACTGTGAAAATATAGAGTGTTCTTGCTATAATAATATGTAAAAAACCACTATATTTTATATAACAATTACTGTTCTATTTTTGTGTTATTGGACATTGTCTTTACAGTTTTGGATGGGCTTCCCTGGTAAAGAATCTGCCTGCTGTGCAGGAGATCTAGGTTTGATGGCTGGAGGGGAAGATCCCCTGGAGAAGAGAATGGCTACCCATTCTAGTATTCTTGCCTGGCAAATTCCATGGACAGAGGAGCATGGTGGGCTAGAGTTCACGGGGTTGCAAATAATCAGACACAACTGAGAAACTAACACACACACACACATATTAAGGTAGATATATCTTTTTATGGGAAATCCATGATATATATAAATTTGAAAATGATATTTTTCATTTGCTGAAATGAAACATATTTCTACACCACTCCTCAGGATTTACATTCAAAGCTAAACTAGCAATTTCAGCATAAGGGATATAAAATTACAGTGTAATATTAAGACCATTTACCTGGACATTACTGGGTCATAACTTTTAATATGGTTTTTGGTACAATAATTTTCCTATTATATTTTAAGAATGTTGTTTTACCAAGTGGAATTTTTCCACTCCATAGGGTAGGTGATAAAGTCAATGAAATCAGTGACCTTATTATTTAAGAAACTATGCAACAACATCCCTGATAACACGAGTAATAACCAACTATTACCTATAATTGTTACATAGAATTTACATTATTTCACTTCAAAAATCAGTTCTAAATAGATATTACATTATTTGCTTTTCTTTTAAAGGATTAGCACAAGTTTATAGTGTCAGTTTTATATATTCATGTATCTTTCAGATATACCTTCTCCAAAAGTTAGAAAATAAGTTGAAGCAGTGTATCCCCTGTATACTTTTATATTGTTTATTCCTTTTAGATAAAAATTTATATTGCCAGGGAAGAAGGGAGAATATACTTGTTCTTCAGTTCAGTTCAGTTGCTAAGCCATATCTGGCTCTGCGACCCTATGGACTGCAGCACGCCAGGCCTCCCTGTCCTTCACTAACTCCCAGAGCTTGCTCAAACTCATGTCCATCAAGTCAGTGATGCCATCCAACCATCTCATCCTCTGTCATTCCCTTCTCCTCCTGCCGTCAACCTTTCCCAGCATCAGCGTCTTTTCCAATGAGTCTTCGCATCAGGTGGCCAAAGTATTGGAGTTTCAGCTTCAGCATCAGTCCTTCCAATGAATATTCAGAACTGATTTCCTTTAGGATGGACTGGTTGGATCTCCTTGAAGTCCAAGGGACTCTCAAGAGTCTTCTCCAATACCACAGTTCAAAAGCATCAATTCTTCAGTGCTCAGGTTTCTTACATCCATGTGTGACTACTGGAAAAAACATAACTTTGACTATATGGACCTTTGTTGGCAAAGTGATGTCTCTGCTTTTNTGGAGAAGACTCTTGAGAGTCCCTTGGACTACAAGGAGATTCAACCAGTCCATCATAAATAAAATGGGTCTTGAATATTCATTGGAAGACTGATGCTGAAGCTGAAACTCCAATACTTTGGGCACCTGATGTGAAGAACTCTATCATTGGAAAAGACCCTGATACTGGGAAAGATCGAAGGTGGGAGGAGAAGGGGATGACAGAGGACGAGATGGTTGGATGGCATCACTGACTTGATGGGTGTNATGCTGAAGCTGAAACTCCAATACTTTGGGCACCTGATGTGAAGAACTCTATCATTGGAAAAGACCCTGATACTGGGAAAGATCGAAGGTGGGAGGAGAAGGGGATGACAGAGGACGAGATGGTTGGATGGCATCACTGACTTGATGGGTGTGAGTTTGAGCAAGCACTAGGAGTTGGTGATGGACAGGGAAGCCTGGCATGCTGCTGTCCATGGGGTCACAAAGAGCTGGACAAGACTGAGAGACTGAATTGAACTGATGTGTATATACACCTCCTCCCTCTTTCATTTGAAGTTATTTTCTCCCATTCTGAGGATTGTCTTTTCATCCTGTTGATGGTTTACTTTGCTGTACAAAAGCTTTTAAGTTTAATTAGGTCCTATTTGATTAGTTTTGTCTTTATTTCCATTATGCTAGAAGCTGGGTCAAAGAGGATCTTTCTGTGACTTTTGTCAAAGATTGTACTGCCTATGTTTTCTTCTAAGAGCTTTATAGTTTCTGGCCTTACATTTAAGCCTTTAATCTGTTTTGAGTTTATTTTTGTGTACAGTGTTAGCAAGTGTTATAATTTCTTTCTTTTACCCAAGCCATCCAGTTNTGTCTTTTCATCCTGTTGATGGTTTACTTTGCTGTACAAAAGCTTTTAAGTTTAATTAGGTCCTATTTGTTTAGTTTTGTTTTTATTTCCATTATGCTAGGAGCTGGGTCAAAGAGGATCTTTCTGTGACTTTTGTCAAAGACTTTACTGCATATGTTTTCTTCTAAGAGTTTTATAGTTTCTGGCCTTACATTTAAGCCTTTAATCTGCTTTGAGTTTATTTTTGTGTACAGTGTTAGCAAGTGTTATAATTTCTTTCTTTTACCCAAGCCATCCAGTTTTTCCAGCACCACTTATTGAAGTGGCTATCTTTTCTCCATTGTATATTCTTGCCTCCTTTGTCAAATATAAGGTGCTCATAGGTGCATGGGTTCTCCTCGGATCTTTCGTTTTCCACTGGTCTATATTTCTGTTTTGTGCCAGCACCATACTGTCTTGACTTTAGCTTTATAGTATAGTCTGAAATCAGGAAGGTTGATTCTGCCAGCTTTACTTTTCTCTCTCAAGATTGTTTTGGCTATTCAGGATCTTTTGAGTTTCCATACAAATTGTGAATTTTTTTGTTCTAGTTCTGAGAAAAATGCCATTGGTAGTTTGATAGTGATTGCATTGAATCTGTAGATTGCTTTGTGTTGTATAGTCATTTTCACAATATGGAGTCTTCCAATCCAAGAACATGGCATATCTCTCCACTTGTTTGTGTCATCTTTGATTTATTCAGCAGTGTCTTGTAGCTTTCTGCACACTGCTCTTTTGTCTTTCTAGGTAGGTTTATTCCTGATATTTTATTCTTTTTGTTGCAGTGGTAAGTGGGATTTTTTTTAAATTTCTCTTTCTGATTTTTCATTTCTAGTGTATAGGAATGCAAAAAAACTTCTCTGTGTTAATTTTATATCTTGCAACTTTTCTAAGTTCATTGATTAGCTCTAGTAATTTTCTGGTGGAATCTTTAGGATCTTCTATGTACACTATCATGCCATCCATAGAAAGTGAGAGTTTCACTTTTTCTTTTCCAATCTGGATTTCTTTCTCTCTTCTTGTTCTCCGATTGCCTTGGCTAGGACTCCCATAACTGTTGAGTACTAGTGACAAGAGAGGGCACTCTTATCTTGTTCCTGATCTTAGAGGAAATGCCTTCAATTTTTCACCATTGAGAATAGTGTTTGCTGTGGGTTTGCTGTATATGACTGTTATTAGTTGAGGTAAGTTCCTTCTAACTAATTTCTGGAGAGTTTTTATCATAAATGCATCCTGAGTTTTGAGGGAAGCTTTCTCTGCATCTCGTGAGATGATCATATGGCTTTTATCTTTCAATTTGCTAATATAGGGCATCACATTGATTCACATATATTGGAGAATCCTTGCATCCCTGGGATAAACCCCACTTGATCATGGTGTATGATCCTTTTAATGTGTTGTTGGATTCTGTTTGCTAGAATTTTACTGAGGACTTTTACATCTATGTTCATCAGTGACATTGGTCTGTAATATTCTTTTTTTATGGTGTCTTTGTCTGGTTTTGGTATCAGGGTGATGCTGTCCTCATAGAATGAGTTTGAGAGATTTCCTCCCTCTGCAATTTTTTGGAAGCATTTGAACAGAATAGGTGTTAGCTCTTCTCTAAACAGCTATTTGTAAGGCCTCCCCAGACGACCATTTTGCTTTTTTGCATTTCTTTTCCATGGAGATGGTCTTGATCCCTGTCTCCTGTACAATGTTGCGAACCTCATTCCATAGTTCATCAGCCACTCTCTGTCAGATCTAGGCCCTTAAATCTATTTCTCACTTCCACTGTATAATCATAAGGGATTTGATTAGGTCATACCTGAATGGTCTAGCGGTTTTCCCTACTTTCTTCAATTTAAATCTGAATTTGGTAATAAGGAGTTCATGATCTGAGCCACAGTCAGCTCCCAGTCTTGTTTTTGCTGACTGTATAGAGGTTCTCCATCTTTGGCTGCAAAGAATATAATCAGTCTGCTTTTGGTGTTGATCATCTGTTGATATCCATGTGTAGAATCTTCTCTTGTGTTGTTGGAAGAGAGTGTTTGCTATGACCAGTGCGTTCTCTTGGGAAAACTCTATTCATCTTTGCCCTGCTTCATTCCGCATTCCAAGGCCAAATTTTCCTGTTACCCCAGGTGTTTCTTGACTTCCTGCTTTTGCATTCCAGTCCCCTATAACGAAAAGGACATCTTTGGGGGGTGTTAATTCTAAAAGGTTTTGTAAGTCTTCATAGAACCATTCAACTTCAGTTTCTTCAGTGTTACTGGTTGGGGCATAGACTTGGACTACTGTGATATTGATTGGTTTGCCTTGGAAACGAACAGAGATCATTCTGTCTTCTGTCATTTTTAAGATTGCATCCAAGTACTGCATTTTGGACTCTTTTGTTGACCATGATAGTTACTCCATTTCTTCTAAGTGTCAGAGTTTATTTTGGAGGGCTCCAAAATCACTGTAGATGGTGATTGCAGCCATGAAATTAAAAGATGCTTAAAANTTGTTGATGGACAGGGATGCCTGGTGTGCTGTAGTTCATGGGGTCGCAAAGGGTCTGAATTGAACTGAACTGAACTGAACTTCTCTAAACATTTGGTGGGCTTCCCTGGTGTTTCAGTGGTAAAGAATCCATATGTTAATGCAGGGGACACAAGAGACACAGGTTCAATCCCTGAGTCAGGAAGATCCCTTGGAGAAGGAAATGGCAACCCATTCCAATATTCTTTCCTAGGAAATCCCATGGACAGAGGAACCTGCGGGATACAGTTCATAGGATTGCAGAAGAGTAGGACATGACTTAGCAACTAAACAACAACAAAACATTTGGTAGAATTTACCCATGAAGCCATCTGGCCCTGAGTATAGAAAGAAGCTTTTGAATATACTTCTTGGTTTATTCCTTGAGGGTTGTGAGTTGTTTCTTGTGTTATTTTTCTTACAATTTTTATGTAGGTTATAAATGAAATTAGAATTCTCTGAGTCAGCTCTGGTTGCTATAACAAATTACCATAGACTGGGTTGCTTAAACAAACAAACAAACAAAATGCTTATTTCTCAGGCTAGAATTCTGAGGTCAGGCAGCCAGCATGGTGGGGTTCTTGGTGGGAGCCTGCCTTCTGGTTTAGAGTCAGCTGTCTTTTTGCTGTGTCTTCACATGGCGGGAGAGGACCAGCTAGCTCTCTGGCCTGAGGCATGGATCCCACTATGAGTGCTCGACGCTCATGACTCAACTACTGGTGAGAAACATTGTTCATTCTACAATACCCTTCCTTTCAGTCTTAATTTGGACCATAGTTTGGGAAGCATTTTGGGACGAAAATTTGGCCCTTCCCAATGCTGGCACCAGGAAGGCACATTCCCAGGCCAGGTGAGGGTTTTCCTGAGAGGTGACTCACTGTGNCTTCCTTTCAGTCTTAATTTGGACCATAGTTTGGGAAGCATTTTGGGACGAAAATTTGGCCCTTCCCAATGCTGGCACCAGGAAGGCACATTCCCAGGCCAGGTGAGGGTTTTCCTGAGAGGTGACTCACTGTGGTGTTATTAGACCTGTTAACAGTAACCAAAATCTTTTGGACCAGCTGCCTTACTAATCTGTTCCAGTCAAGGAAATGGTTCCCTCTAGTCACTTCTTCCCCATATTTAGAGCTACATTCTTAAAATCATTGATCTTATAGGATTGCATATTTGGCCAATCATTACACATCACATGGCCATCATTAATTCTATCTGAGGCTCAGTCACACATTTGGTAATATAAAAATCTTGAGGCTCAGTCATGCATTTGGTAACATAAAAGACAATCTTGAAAAATAGAATATAATTAATATAACTAGTTATATTAATAAGGTCATAGGAAGTACTTAAGCCAAGGACTTCCATTAAGTGTGGCCCAGGATCTCCACAGGTCATCTGATTCATTCTGTTCCGCACAGTCAGTGTCTTTAAGGTAGATGATATATTGGAACATTAACCAAAGATGTCTGCATGTACAAGGTAAGTGGAGGCTCATTATGAGAAAAGAATGGTATTTTCTACAGAGTTACATGACTGGAACCAGCAGAAGAAAAATTAATCTTTATGGTTGAGGAAGTATTTCTGCTGTTGGGCAGGTCTGGTTAACACACAATCCTGATGCACAGTCCACACCGGAGGGGAGAAAGGTGTCGCCCAACCATGCAGAGAAAATATTTTATGATTAAATCTGATTTGTCTTGCCTTAAAACAGAAATTTATTTCACCAGTAGCAACTCAGTAGGCACACCCGTCTACCCAGTTGCTCAGGTGGAAGTTCCCAGCCTCATCCTTAGTGACTCCTCTTTGTCTCTTTCTCCACGTGCCAGCCTTCCACAGGCCCGTTGACTCCGAGTCCAAGCATATCGTCAAGCGATTTGGGTCTGGCCATCTTCATTTCTGCCTCCGTCGTCCAGACTTGAGCACGTTTCTCTCCGTCTATCACAAGGGCCTCATGTATTTGCGCCCTCGCTCCTGTACAGGCTCTTCTCTATAATGCAGCGATGCTTTACATTTATTTCTGCTCCATTATGTGCCCCTCAACTTTTACAATTAGAAATGAAATTCTGGCCTTTACCTTGAACCGTAAAGCCCTGAATGCCTGGTCTCTGCCGACTTCTCCTCCCTCCCTCCTCTCCGCCCACTCCAGTCACGCTGCCCTTTCTTCTCTCCTTCAAAGATGCACATTCAGGCCGGCTTTACTGCCTTTTCATGTGATCTTTGCTCCCTCTGAAACACAATTTCTTCTGATCTCTGCAGGTCTTATTTTATCTAGTCATTCACGTCTGAGTTAAAAAGATGTTTTCACAAAGAAATTTTCCTCTTTGGTCAATTAGGTTAACTGCCAAAAAAAAAAAAAAGGACTTTTTCTTTAAGGTTATGCTTCAGCTAAGTCTTAGGGGATGGAAGAGAGTTATCTAGGATGTGGAAGGTAAGATAGTGAAATGGACACTCCAGGAAGAGAAAATCGCCTGGAAAACTGCCATAAACCTATTGGCTTCTTTGAAACCTTGATGTTGGTGTAAATGAAATTTGCAAACCTCTTTCATTATAGCTCTTGTTAGCTTTCCTTCAGCCTAGTGTCTGGATACATAGCATACTGCATAGGCTTGAAAACTGAAATTTCTTTTTTAAAATCCATTTTTTATGGAATTTATTTGCTTTACAACGTTGGGTTAGTATCTGCTGTACAGCAAAGTGAATCAGCTATATATATATGTTTAATTTCCTTCCTATTTAGGTCTCCAAAGCACTTTGAGTAGAGTTCCCATACTACATAACTATTCCCATATAATGCATAACTAATGTATTCTCATTAGTTATCTAGTTTATAAATAGTATCAAGTGTATATATGCCAATCCCAGTCTCCAAATTTATCCCACCACCTCTTTCCTCCTTGGTATCTATGTATTTGTTCTCCATGTCTTTATTTCTGCTTTGCAAATAAGATCATCTATACCATTTTTCTAGATTCCACACATATTCATTAATGTATGATATTTGTTTTTATGACTTATTCTATGCTGTATGACAGTCTTTAGGTCCTTCCACATCTCTGCAATGACATGATTTTGTTCCTTTTAATGGCTGAGTAGTATCCCATTGTATACATGTACCACATCTTCTCTATCCATTCCTCTGCTGCTGGACCTTTAGCTGGTTTCCATGTCCTAGCTATTGTAAATAGTGCAGCAATGAACATTGGGGTGCATGCATCATTTTGAATTATGGTTTTCTCTGGACATGTGCTTTTGAACTGTGGTGTTGGAGAAGACTCTTGAGAGTCCCTTGGACTGCAAGGAGATCAAAACTGTCCATTCTGAAAGAGATCAACCCTGGGATTTCTTTGGAAGGAATGATGCTAGAGCTGAAACTCCAGTACTTTGGCCACCTCATGTGAAGAGCTGACTCATTGGAAAAGACTTTGATGCTGGGAGGGATTGGGGGCAGGAGGAGAAGGGGACGACAGAGGATGAGATGGCTGGATGGCATCACGGACTTGATGGACGTGAGTCTGAGTGAACTCTGAGAGATGGTGATGAACAGGGAGGCCTGATGTGCTGCGATTCATGGGGTCGCAAAGAGTCGGACACGACTGAGCGACTGAACTGAACTGAACTGGACATGTGCCCAGGAGTGGAATTATTGAGTCATATAGTAGTCCTATTTTTAGGAACTTCCATACTGTTTCTCATAGCAGCTGTATCAATTTAAATTCCCACCAACAGTGTCAGAGAGTTGATTCTGCTTACATTCTCTCTAGCATTTATTGTTTGTAGACATTTTTGATGAAAAAATGTTATTTCTTAAAATAGAAGAAAAAAGCTGAAAATCACCCTGGTACTTTAGGAAAGATTTATTCTATTGGCATATACCTAATTTATTTAGGCTTCAAAAGATAGCTTTTACTCTTTTTAAATTGAATAATAAAAATAAATAATCTTAGCTAAATTATTATTGTGAGTATATTTGTGAAACATAAGTTTTTACTTTGAATATGATTTGCCATTATATATATGGCTGAGTAGCTAATACATAAACCATGCTGAGTTTTATTGGCATGAAGTAAAAAACAAGTAATCATGGGCTGGACCTCTGTCTCCCTCACAAATGCATCCAGATTTCTACAGACTAAAGAATTTTTCTCTAAGTTTTTTCTTTGTTTCTTTCTCTCTTTCTCTGTAATGTAAATTGATCAAAATGGGTACTTTCTATGAATGGAGCTCTTGATATTATTATAGTTGCCATACACTTATAATTTTACACATTTTAAGCAAAAGAGACACAGATGTATAGAACAGACTTTTGGACTCTGTGGGAGAGGAAGAGGGTGGGATGATTTGGGAGAATGGCATTGAAACACGTATAACATCATGTGAGAAACGAATCGCCAGTCTAGGTTCGATGCAGGATACAGGATGCTTGGGGCTGGTGCACTGGGATGACCCAGAGAGATGGTATGGGGAGGAAGGAGGGAGCGGGGTTCAGGATTGGGAACTCATGTACACCCATGGCAGATTAATGTTGATGTATGGCAAAACCAATACAGTATTGTAAAGTAAAATAAAGTAAAATTTAAAAAATGAAAACATACATGTAAATATACATATAATGCTCATATTCTTTAAAAGTTTTAAACAAATGCTATGAATAGTCTTTCTGACAATCGTTTTTTAAACTCTGCAGAGAAAATTATAATCTTTTATAAATAAATTATAATAAATACAAATCTTCCAAATATGAAGTCTGCACATGCACATAAAACAATTTCTGATTGTGTTTGAGTCTCTAAAACATGTATTTCATAACTGGAATGTTGCATCCGACAGAAAAAAAAAAGAACTATCGTTTTAATTTTGATTGAAAATTGAGCATGCAAGTGTGAATTGTTTGAATTTGAGCTAAAACCACTAGATGGTGCTCTATAATGTAATATCAGAGAAATGTCTATCTCTAAAAGAACAAAGATCTAGAATCTACCGTTACCAAGACAACCTGTCTGGTTGCTTTCCCTTGTACTCATTTTTCCTTCTCTCATTCTTCTTTCAGAATAATTGATTTTCCTGTTTTGTGCACATGAGTTCACATTATTATGTCTGTTAGAGGGAAAGGTGGGAAAAAAGAAAGAAATGTGCTGTATACCATTTTGGAGTATCCACTAGGTGCTAGTTACTCTGAGGAGAATATAGAGGAAGCTTTGGCATGGTCTGAAGTCATTTACAGAGTAGTTGGTACTTACAGCCACAGTAATCAGGAAAGTTTCACATACGAATAGAAATGTATAATGCACACTTGAAATGACAAATTGTGAAGATGAGGATCAAGCAAAGAACTGGATATTGGCTGACACCCAGACACGTGTTGCTTTGTTCAGCAGAGCTTCGGATGCTCACATAGGAAGTGCACTGTGTATACTTGGAGATTCATGTTCCCTCAAGGTACTTGGAGATGAGGCATGGTCTTAAGAATTACAGTAATAATTTTTTTTTAAAAAGGATTAAGTTATAGATTGACTTCCAGTAGAAGTTCTTTGAAATTTTGATATCAAAACAGCAAAAGAATAATTATCTACAGTCATGTGAATGATGATATAACCACTTTTTATTAATGTATTTTCTGAGCACATCCTACATCAGAATCCCTTGTGGTGTTTGTTGAAATGGCATCTTCTTTAGTTACACTCAAAACCTACCAAAATAGCATCTTTTTTTTTCTTTTTTGTAATGTTTATTTTCATTTACTTATTTATTTGGTTGCACTGTATCTTAACGGCAACATATGGGATCTTCCATCTTCATTTCAGTTTATGGGACCTTTAGTTGTGGCATGTGGGACCTAGTTCCCAGACCAGGGATTGAACCTGGGCCCCCAGAATTGGGAACGATGAGCTGTAGCCACTGGAGCAGCAGGGAAGTTCCTAAACCCTTTCTTTTTTAACAAGATCCTTAAGAGAGTTTGGGGCTTCCCCGGTGGCTCAGAGGTTAAAGCGTCTGCCTCCAATGCGGGAGACCCGGTTCGATCCCTGGGTCGGGAAGGTCCCCTGAAGAAGGAAATGGCAATCCACTCCAGTATTCTTGCCTGGATAATCCCATGGACTGAGAAGCCTAGTAGGTTACAGTCCACGGGGTCACAAAGAGTCGGACACGACTGAGCGACTTCACCTTCACCTTCACCTTAGGAGAGTTTGAGGGACATCATAAGTTAAGAATACCTGCTATTAACTACAAAAGTGAATTATTAATAATTGGAATAAATAATGCATACTGGACAAAAGTGCCTGAAAATAGTATATTCTGTTTCTAAAAAAGAAAAGAGAGTGTTGAAAGACCAGTCTCTGAGACAAAGCGCTTAAGGCTCATTTGTTTATGTCAGTAAGTTTTTAAAAAGTGGTATTTGATTAAAGTCCCCTTCTCTGCTATTCGAGTCAAATCAATGTTGTATTCTGTTCAGGGTACTGTTTACTGGATATTTAAGTGACTGAATGAATGAGAAATGTATTGGGTGGAATTTGCAACAAGTGAAAAGGGGGAGGACTGCATGTAAAGCCATTAGAATAGCTAACTTCTTGTTTCAGCTCAAATATATTCTTTTTTGTTATGTAAATTTATTTATTTTAATTGGAGGTTAATTACTTTACAATATTGTATTGGTTTTGCCATACATCAACATGAATCCTCCATACATATTAACTTCCTTGACTGCTTTTATTTAATTCACACACTGCAGCTTTTGCTCATATGTCCGTTTATTTCATTATGCCACAATCCATGTTGTGAATTTATTGTATTCTGTGTTTGTTCATTGTGTATCTCTACACATTAATGTTGGGCTCCTGGTGGAAACCCTGTTTTTTATCCCCCTTATTCATCATTGTATCAGCAGAGCCTACAGAGTGGCATCCAGTTTTTGAATAAAGGAAAAAAATAAATTTTTAAAAATTAATTTTTATTGGAGTATAGTTGCTAATAATGCTGTTAGTTTCTACTGTGTAGCAAAATGAATCCTATACATATGCATATACTTCCCGCCCCCTTTCTTGGATTTCCTTCCCATTTTTGTTTGTTTGTCTTCTTTTTTTTTCTTTTTCTTCTTTTTTTTTTCTTAACAAATCTTTACTTTCTTCCCCATCCTGTTTAAGTCACCACAAAGCACTGAGTAGAGGTCTCTGAGCTATACAGTAGATACTCATTAGTTTTCTATTTTATACATAGTAGTGTATATATGTCAATCTCAATCTCTCAATTCATCCTGCTTCCTCCCTTGGTGTTTGTACATTTGTTCTCTACATATCTGTGTCTATTTCTGTTTTGCAAATAAGATCATCTATGCCACTTTTCTAGATTCCACATATGTGTGTTAACATACAGTATTTGTTTTTTTCTTTCTGACTTACTTTACTCTGTAGGACAGTCTCTAGGAGCATCCATATCTCTTCAAGTGATCTAATTTCATTCCTTTTATGGCTGAATGATATTCCTGTGTGTGTGCGTGTGTGTGTGTACATATCACATCTTCTTTATCCATTCTTCTGTTGATGGACATTTAGGCTGTTTCCATGTCCTGGTTATTATAAATAGTGCTTCACTGGACTTTAGGGTGCATATGTCTCTTTGTCTCACATGCCCAGTAGAGTGATTGCTGGGTCATATGGCAGTTCTATTTTTAGATTTTTAAGGAACCTCCCTACTGTTTATCAGTTTACATTTCTACCACCAGTGCAAGAGGATTCCTTTTTATACACTAGCATTTATTGTTGGTAGTTTTTTCTTTTTATTATTATTTGTAGATTTTTTTTAAAGATGGCCATTCTAACGGGTGTGAGGTAGTTTTGATTTGCATTTCTCTAAGAATAGTGATGTTATCTGTTGTGTTCATTGGCCATCTGTATGTTTTGGAGAAATGTCTATTTAGGTCTTCCACCCGCTGTGTTTTGATATTGAGCTGCATGAGCTGTTCATACATTTTGAAGATTAATCCTTTGTCAGTTGCTTCATTTGCAAATATTTTCTCCCATTCTTATGGGTTGTCGTTTCCTCTTATGTATGGTTTCCTTTGGTATGCAGAACAATTTAAGTTTAATTAGGTTCCATTTGTTATTTTTGTTTTTATTTTCATTACTCTAAGAAGTGGGTCAAAAAATTTCTAGCTGAGATTTTTGTCAAAGAGTGTTCTGCCTAAAAATAAGTTCTTAAATAGTTTATAAACAAATTACATAATTTCATTCAAGGAACATGAAAGGCCCAAAATATCTCTTTTCTGTCTACTTCTGATGCAAAAATTTTCTATACTGGAACTGCATTGCCTGGCTGTTGGGTTGGAAACACTTACCTGTCAATGCCAGTTTTTACTTGTTAATAACAGCTTAACACCATAACATGCATTTTGAATTCCTGTAAAATGTCTTATACTTTCTGATATGTGCAGCCCTCAGACAAGGCCTTCAACTAATGTTTCTAGCATGACACCAGTTACTGTTCTAACAAACATATGCATTTATCACAAACTTCTTTCAAAACATTTGCAAGATACCTTAACAGATGGACATGGAGATGTTTTCCCTGTCATTTTTGAGGGTGAATTTCAGTAAATTGAGAAAAAAAAATCACAGAAGGCATTAACTGAATTTTCCCTAGACTGTAGGGAAATTTTTTTTTCCACACTCAAAGTAGAGCTTACTTTGGAGTCCCCAGTCGTGGGGACCTGCATTGCAAATACCGGGGAGTTAAAAAAAAAGTTTCTAGTTCTATAATGGTGTGATGATATACTTACCAATTTGTATGTAATAGGCTTTTAAAAAACATAGTAGAATTACTTAATAATAAAAAATAAGTAAAATTTACGGAGAAATATTATCATATAGTAAATTGACAAAATTTTTGGAAAAATATTTCTTTGGAAAAATGCTTTTCCCACTTGCTATTGAAGACAGCTGAAAATGTTGTTCATGAGTATGCAGATTAGTGACTATATGCTTCTCAAATCTTGGTTTTAACTTTTTTTGAATTCTTTCCTCAGGAAAGAGAGATTTTCTAAATTGAATATTATGGCTCAGTGGATAAATAATCAGCTTGCAATGTAGGAGACACAGAAAACCTGTGTTCGATCCCTAGGTTGGGAAGATCCCCTTGCAGGAGGAAATGGCGACCCCCTCCAGAATTCTTGCCTGGAAAATTCCACGGATAGAGGAGTCTGGTGGGCTACAGTTCATGGAGTCATGAAGAGTTGGACATAACTCAGTGACTAAGGACAAGTATGAGGCTAGTAATACTGATTTCACAACTTGTCATAGATATTATAAGAATATTATAGGCTAATCTCTTTTATGAAATGCAGATGAAAAATTCTAGTTAATTTTTAGCAAATCAAATTTAACAAAAGATAAAAAGGATAATAGATGGTGGTCAATAGAACTTACCCTGGAAAATCAAGGTTGATATAACACTTGAAAAATCATTTAATGTAGCTTACTGTGTCAACAAAGAAAACCCATGATTAATTCAGTAGAATCAGAAAACATTTGACAAAATATCACATTAACTCTTGGTACAAACTGTCAGCACATCTTGATAAAGAGCATCTACACAAACTTTACAATTAACATCTCAGTAATTGGTAAAAGATGAAATACTTTCTTCCTAAGATCAGAAAAGAGACCAAGATCCTTGATTGCACCACTTATTTTAAACATTTACTGGAGGTTTTATCCAGCGCAGTAACACACACACACACACACACACACACACACTTGAAAGTAAGATGCAGAACTGTCTTTTGTTGCTGTTGTTGTTATCTTTTTTACACAATTATCTCTGTAGAAAATCCAATGGAATCTTAAAAAAAAAAAAAAGGAAAGTAAAACAGTAAAACAAATAGAAACAGTAAAAAAGCTAAAAAAAAAAGTAAAACAAAAAATTCTAAAACTTCTCGGTGAGTTTAGCAAGTTTGCAGTATCAAATAGGCAGAAGTCAAATCTATGTCTATATACTAACAAGGAGCAACGAGAAGCTGAAACTTTAAAGAACCAACTGAATTAGAACCAAGAAATTAAACCGCAGTATTTTGAATATTATGAAAGGGTGGAGAAAGAAACTAAAGATGATGTAATAAATGGAACAATATGCCATTTTTATGGGTCAGAGGCTTCCAGTAGATTTCTAGAGAGATAATGGAGCAATATGACTACTGTTAGCAATACTATACTTACACTTCATTTTAAAATAAACTTTTATTTGGAATAGTTTTAGAATAATATAAAAACTGAGCAGGTAATATAGAATTCCCATATGTCCTACATTCAGATTTCCCTCTTATTAACAATTTATATTAGCATATCTGCCGGACCTAGTGAATCAATATTGGTATATTATTGTTAACTAAAATCTACACATTATTCAGGTTTCCTTAGTTTCTACCTAGTAACCACTTTAACATTTTCAATGAAACTTCTACCAAGGCTGTTATACAGGTAGTAGTTATTTCTCTTTAGGCTATTAAAGCTCTCAGACTTTCTTTGTTCTTGATGGTACTGGCAGTTTTGAGGAACTCTGACAAGAAAATTTGGAACGGCCTTCATTTGGAATTCAGTGATGCTTTTCTGTGATTGGACTGAGATTATAGTTTTTTGTGAGGATGATCAGAGAGGTAAAGTTCCATTTTCATAACCTCATAGAAAGGGCATATACTATCAGTGTGTCTTATCACTGTTAATATTATTGATCACTTGCCTGAGAGATACTGTGTATCAAGTTTCTTCAGTGTAAAATTACTCAGCTGCATCTCCTTCCTTAGTGTTTAAGCATTGAAAGGAAGTGACTATGTGCAGTTTACACTTAGGGAAAAAAGGAGTTATGTTCTACTTCCTTAAGGGGTGAGTATGTACATAAATTATTTAGAATTCTCCGCAAAGGTCTCTTCACTTGTTTATTCAATCTTTTCTGAAAGTGTGGAACCATGCATATATGTTCTGTATTTTGGATTATAATTTAATACTACTTTATTATTTTTGTTGCTCAAATCATCTTGGCTTTGACTACTGGGGGTCTTGAATTTACCGTATTCCTATGGTTGCTGTGTTTGCCTTTTTTTTTTTTTTTTTTAGCACGTCCATATTTTTTGCCACTACAAGATTTGTAGGTCTTACAAGGCTCTGTCCCAACGCCGAACTGAGCCATTTCTCCAAAGAACCTTGGTTCTTAACACTGGAAAATGGTATTAGCAACTAAGATCTAGGCAGTAGATGTGCTTAGTACTAATTGGATATCACTGCTCACAGAACAGGGAAATGTGTGTACATGTACTAACNTTTTTTTTTTTTTTTAGCACGTCCATATTTTTTGCCACTACAAGATTTGTAGATCTTACACAGGCTCTGTCCCAACGCCGAACTGAGCCATTTCTCCAAAGAACCTTGGTTCTTAACACTGGAAAATGGTATTAGCAACTAAGATCTAGGCAGTAGATGTGCTTAGTACTAATTGGATATCACTGCTCACAGAACAGGGAAATGTGTGTACATGTACTAACCTATGTATGTGTACACATGTATAATTACTTCTACATGTATCCATCTGTAACTACACATAAGTTCATACTGATTTTTTCAACTACCAGTCCCATAAGGACCATTCTTTCCTTTCGCCCCTGCTTATCTGTAACCTCTTAAGGCAGGGATAAACCTGGCTATGACCATCTACCATGCATTAACTTTCAATTTGTATACATATATAGTAGCCTTAGAATTTTTATAACCACGCCCCTGGGGAAACAGCCTACAAACTAGAGCACACTGTTTTTGTGCAGCTCTTTTGCCTCTGGCCTTGTAGTCACTGATGTTCTTAGGTCACAGCACGTTTCCCCCCACCCTTTCAGTGTAAGTATTTCACAGACTTCTAATATCATTAGATTGTTCAGTCACAGTCTGAATTTTACCCTGAGATCCTCTCTACCCCTATATGGTTTCTTAAATTCTAAATTAAGTTTCATTTTCTGTGCAAATCTAAGGGTTTGATATTTACATGGTTTCATGTATCCTTCATTACAGTATCACATAGGATAAGTTTAAATCCTCTTTTGTCTATTCAGCCTCCTCCATCTCAAAACTCTTGGCAAAAACACTGGTCTATTTACTATCACTATAGATTTACCTTCTCCAGAATGTCATGCAAATAAAATTATCTGATATATAGCCTTTAAGACTAACTCCTTTTACTTAGCACTGTGCATTTAAGGTTCACCTATTTTTTCTGTATGGATTGATAGCTCATTAATTTTATTGTTTATATACCATTGTTTCCTTCTTCCCTGATAGGTCAGTTGGTAAAGACTCTGCCTGGTTTGATTCCTGGGTCAGGAATATCGACTGGAGAAGGGAAAGGCTAACCACTCCAATATTCTTGGGCTTCCCTTATGGTTCAGCTGCTAAGAATCCACCTGCAATGCGGGAGACCTGAGTTCAATACCTGGGTTGGGAAAATCCCCTGAAGAAGGGAACGACTACCCACTCCAGTATTCTGGCATGGAGAATTCCATGGACTGTATAGTCCAAGGGGTCTCAAAGAGTCCGATATGACTGAGAAACTTTCAATTCACTTTCCTTCTCCATCCATTGAACTGATATTTTGTTTCTAATTTTAGGTGATTGTGAATGAAGTTGTATGTATCTTTACAATGCATATTTTTCAGTGGATTTACATTTTCAAAACCAGTTGCATCAATATCTAAGAGCACAATGGCTGTATTATATGTTAAGGTTATGTTTATCTTTGCAAGAGACTGCCAGTAGTAACTATGTTATTTTGTATTCCCATCATCAATGAATGAGAGTTTCTGTTGCTCCATGTGCTCTTTAACACCTGCTGTTGTCAGGTTTTTTGACTTTTAGCCTCCTTAATAGATTATGTAATAGCTTACAATTGCAATTTCCTAAAGAGAAAGGGTGGTAAGCAGCTTTTTATATACTTATTTTCATCTCTATATCTTCTTTGGTAAAGTGTCTGTTCAGATCTGTCATACATTTTTTAGTTAGGTTTTTTTGGTTTTCTTATTTTACAATTTCAGTAGTTCTTTGTGTATTCTGTATACAAATCATTCTGTGATTTCCAAACATTTTCTCTTAGCCTGTGGTTTATCTTTTTATTCTCTTAATTGTTACATCTTTTAATAATTAACTTTTTTTCAGAGCCTTGTTAATTTTTTTTTTTTTTCTTTTTTGGGTCAAACTCTGTCTGAAGGATATCAACCCTGGGATTTCTTTGGAAGGAATGATGCTAAAGATGAAACTCCAGTACTTTGGCCACCTCATGTGAAGAGTTGACTCATTGGAAAAGACTTTGATGCTGGGAGGGATTGGGGGCAGGAGGAGAAGGGGACGACAGAGGATGAGATGGCTGGATGGCATCACTGACTCGATGGACGTGAATCTGAGTGAACTCCGGGAATTGGTGATGGACAGGGAGGCCTGGTGTGCTGTGATTCATGGGGTTGCAAAGAGTCGGACACGACTGAGTGACTGAACTGAATTGAACTGAACTGGCTAGGAGTCTGATTAAGTTTAATGTTTGTTTAGTTATAGAGTCCTCAAATTGCTCTAATGTCCTTGTTTTTGTCTCAAGACCAAAAAATTTTCTATGTACATTACTGAAAGACTTACTCTTGAAACTCTTTCAGCCTGTTATAGTATAGATAGATAATATATTAGATAGGTATTATAATAGATACTATATCCTTTTAATATCCTGGAGGCTTATTGTTGGGTGGAAGCATGTGGATGAGGTTGATTATTCTCAAAATACTATGATTTAGTCTCAGTCAGTTATTTAGTAGGCCTGTGTCTTGGATCTATTTTTTTTTTTTTAACTCCAACAGTGTTACAAGTGTATTTTTTGAAGCCCTATTCTCTGTTTTGTTCCTTTTTTTTTTTTAATTTTAACCTCTTAAGTGAGACAGGAGGACTGGAGTGGCTTGGAGTGGGGAAGAATTACTTTCCTATCGCTGAAATAAGGTTTCAGAATTGTGTTCTGATGAAGTCTTTTTATTATGGACAAATCTTCCTGTTTCTTCCACTTCTGCCTGGATCAAGAGGGGGTATTTTTTGAATCCTGACTGTGAAAATGTGGTATGGTCTTACAAGGGAAGTTCAGGTAAATGTGAACACTTTCCCCCACAAAAGAACACTGCCCCCCGAGAAATGTTTTACTCTCATCTTGGTCTTCATTAACTTGTCAACATTGTGGAAATATTTTTACCAGTTTATGACACTGAGTGGCTTCTGCTGAGCAGATCTTGATTGGACCTGAATTTTCCTGGATGTGTGAGTCTACCTGGATTGGGGAGGCAGTTTACCCTGTGACTTTAGTTTTCTGATGGATCCACAAAGTCATTTATTTTCCATTTCTACAGCTATTTTTTTTTTTTTTTTGCTGTAAAGATGGCAGCAGTACTTTCAAGCTCTTGAATTAGAGCTGAAACCATAATTTCTCATTTATTTTTCTTCCCCTTGCCTTCCCTCCCTCTTTCTTCCCTTTCTTCCTCCCTTCCTTCATCTAATATCCTATCCCTCTTCACCTTTTCCTTACTTCTGGCAACCACAAAGTAGATTTCTTTTCTTATGAGTTTGTTTCTAAAGCATAACAACCCACAGCATTGTGCTAGTTCCTGGTGTACAACATAGTGATTTGACATTTTCATACACTACAAAATAATTACCATGGTAAATCTAGTTACCATCTGTCACCATAAAAATATACTACATTATTATTGCCTACATTCCCCACACTGTATATTTTATTTTGTAACTAGAAGTTTATACATTTTAATCTCCATCACTTATTTCTCTCTTCCCTTTACCTTCCTCTGTCTGGTAACCACCTGTTGGTTCTCTGTATCCTTGGCTGCTCTGCTTCTGTTTTGATATGCTTGTTTATTGTTTTGTTCTTTTAGATAATACATATAATGAAATTAC
Source organism: Neotragus pygmaeus (assembly GCA_006410875.1). NCBI lineage: Eukaryota > Metazoa > Chordata > Mammalia > Artiodactyla > Bovidae > Neotragus > Neotragus pygmaeus. The sequence goes on from SJYV01051817.1 coordinate 1,391,174, forward strand.
ATGTTATTTGTATTTCTCTGATGTGTTTCTCTTAGCATAATGCCCTCTAGGTCCCTCCACATTGTCACAAGTGGCAAAATTTTTTGTTTTATGGATGAAAAATAGTCCATTGTGTCTATGCATGTGTCTTTTTTAATCCATTTATCTGTTGATGGACACTTGGCTTGCTTCCATATCTTCGTTATTCTAAATGCTGCAATGAACATGACGGTGTACATATCTTTTCCAACCAGTGTTTTCATTTTCTTCAGATAAATACCCAGGAGTTGATTTGCTGGATTGTATGGTAGTTCTGTTTTTACTTTTTTTTTTTTTTTTTGAGTACCCTCAATACTGCTTTCTATAGTGGCTGCACCAGTTTACATTCCCATCAACAGTGCATGAGAGTTCCCCTTTGTTCACATCGTGGCCAATGCTTGTTACTTATCATCTTTTTGAATAGCCATTCTGACAGGTGTAAGATAATACTTCATGTGGTTTTGAATTGCATTCTTATGATGATTAATGATGTTGAGCACCTTTGGGTGTGCACTTTGGCCATCTGTATGTCATCTTTGAAAAATATATATATTCAGGTGATCTACCCAGTTTTTCAGTCGAGTTGTTTTTTAATGTTGACTTGTATGAGTTGTTTATATATATATTAACCCCTTATCAGCATATTTTTGATATTTAAAACCCAATGATACTGATAAAACCCAGTATCATTTTCAAATATCCTTTTCCATTCAGTAGCTGGACTTTTCATTTTTTTGATAGTTTGTTTTTGTACAAAAGCTGGAGGAGGGAATGGCAACCCATTCTAGTATTCTTGCCTGGAGAATCCTATGGACAGAGGAGAATGGAGGGCTACAGTCCCGCAAAGAGTCAGACATGACTGAAGCGCACTGGGTACACATGCATGCATGCATGCACCTACAGAAGTTTTTAGCAACAGTCACTTAAGTGAGAGAAGAGAGAACAAGATTTCTGCATTTATTCAAGAAAATTTTAAAAATACGAGTGTTGGGCTCATTGTAATCTTTGTAATATGAATATGAAATAATAATTTATGGGAAAAATTTTAAATGATCAGTTAAAACATATGATTTATTATAAAACATGTATTAGCTTAATTCCATTTAAGGAGTTAAAAGAACATTTTTGGGTTAATTTCTAACGGGGGTCAAGTGAAAGGTGTGTTTTCAGTTTTAAATATCAGATTCTTTTTTAAAGCACAAATAAGTTATAAGTAAACAACTTTTGGCATTAGCCTTTAAAAAGCCTGTTATACGTTGAAAAAGTGAATAGCATTATTTGAAAATGTTGAGCACTTCCCAGAACAACCGAACACAAGAGCCATTTATCTACAATTTCATCTATAATTATTCATAGAAACAGGTTTATAATACATGGCAGGATTCTTGGGTAAGTCCAGATACAGAGTATTCTATTTAAAAATTAAGCTAGAATTTTAAAGTAGAATTTAGTCCTTGACCATTAAGTTATTGATAATGGAGCCACCATTTCTTCATCAATTTAACAACTATCAAAAGAAAAAGCATCTACTGAGTTTTCACTATATGCCTTATGGTAGTCACTTAGGCATATTAGAAGACAAGGTCAAGGTTTCTGTATTGAAAAAAACAGTTATTGGAGAAAATATGTGTAATTCAGGAAATCCAATAATACATTTTTTTAATATGACATATTTTTATTTTTTTAATTTATTTATTTTAATTCGAGGTTAATTACTTTACAATATTGTATTGCTTTTGCCATACATCAACAGGTATACACGTATTCCCCATCCTGAACCCCCCCTCCCTCCTCCCTCCCTGTACCATCCCTCTGTGTCATCCCAGTGTACCAGCCCCAAGCATCCTGTATCATGCATCGAACCTGGACTGGCGATTCATTTCATATATGATATTATACATGTTTCAATGCCATTCTCTCAAATCATTCCACCCTCACCCTCTCTCACAGAGTCCAAAAGACTGTTCTATAATAAATCTGTGTCTCTTTTGCTGCCTCACATGCAGGGTTATCATTACCATCTTTCTAAATTCCATATATATCCATTAGTATACTGTATTGGTGTTTTTCTTTCTGGCTTACTTCACTCTGTATAATAGGCTCCAGTTTCTTAAACCATTTGAAATAGACAAGAAGTTCAAAATGAGTTTTGAGAATAAATAATGGGGAGAGGTTTTCATGGTGAAAACTGTCAAATGGNTCCATTAGTATACTGTATTGGTGTTTTTCTTTCTGGCTTACTTCACTCTGTATAATAGGCTCCAGTTTCTTAAACCATTTGAAATAGACAAGAAGTTCAAAATGAGTTTTGAGAATAAATAATGGGGAGAGGTTTTCATGGTGAAAACTGTCAAATGGTTTCGTTGAGAAAGGAGGACGTGTACTCAATTTAACTTAAAATATACTTGAGATTGCCGGAAAGGAAAGGAAATTATTCATGGCAAGGATTCTGTATATATGGAGAATGGGATAAGATTAATGATCTTTGAATCCAGTAAGCTAGTACCTGGGAGGGCCTGAATGGTCTGTTACGGAGCAGGCATTCACTCCAAACTCTAAGACTATTTTGCTTCCCAGGCTGGAACCTACTCAAATGAGACATGTGTGGACTTGCTGATCATTTTTGACACAGAGCAGATCAGTCTAATCCAAAACGTTGCCCAGAACAGTAACTTGGTTGGTTGATGGCATTAACTTAGTGATTTGGTTTCATATTTTCAAGTAGAATAGGATATTTCAGTGAATAAAATTATATAATTCCAGACACATAGATTCTTTATCCCATCTAGTTAAAAAAATTTTTTTGTGGTCATAAATAGATCATCAAAGCAAGGCATTGACTGTAATTTCGCACTTTAATGTGGATATTGTAAGAAATGGTAGCAGTTTTCATGGACCCTATAGGCACATTGTGTGCTCAGCTGCTAAGTCGTGTCCAACTCTTTGCAACCCCACAGACTGTAGCCCATCAGGCTCCTCCATGCATGGGATTTCCCAGCAAGAACACTGGAGTGGGTTGCCATTTGCTCCTCCAGAGTCACATTACTGGTAAATAATTTATAAAATGTTCAGCTTATGCTGGTCCTTGTGAGAGAACTGTGGTATTTGGTGGATTATGTGAAGTTAGAGGGCTTGAGAGTCTTATTCTCTCCAGAGTGCTACAGACATTTGTTAATCAGAAGTGTTTGGGTACACTAAGNATCAGTCCTGGGTGTTCATTGGAAGGACTGATGTTGAAGCTGAAACTCCAATACTTTGGCCACCTCCTGCGAAGAGCTGAGTCATTTGAAAAGACCCGATACTGGCAAAGATTGAGGGCAGGAGGAGAAGAGGACGACAGAGAATGAAATGATTGGATGACATCACCAACTCAATGGACACGAGTTTGAATAGCTCTGATAGCTGGTGATGGGCAGGGAGGCCTGGCGTGCTGTAGTCCATGGGGTCGCAAAGAATCGGACATGACTGAGGAACTAAATTGAACTGAACAGTGAGCAAAATGCTGGTCCAAGCTGGTAGTCCAGCACTGCCTCCTTCCCTACCCCATCCCTTGCCAGATGATGTGGCCATGTGGTGTGGTAGCATGGGTAAGAGATAAGATTTGGCTTTTGTTGTTGTTGTTGTTACTGAGTAAATTATTGATTAATAGGGAACTTGTAAAATATTTTGCAAAGTGGTATTCTGAAAAAGAAAACAGGTCAATTTTTAAGTGAGCAATTATGGATTGGTATCAAAATTAAACAGAGTTTTCATCTAGATCACAAACTTCTGTGACAGAGATGCAGCTGGAACAGGTCTTGTCTCCTCTGAGGGTTACTGGGCAATCCAAAGTGTGTGTTTGAGTTATGAGGACAAATACACAAGAAGAAAACATATCATACTTAAGACANAGAGTTTTCATCTAGATCACAAACTTCTGTGACAGAGATGCAGCTGGAACAGGTCTTGTCTCCTCTGAGGGTTACTGGGCAATCCAAAGTGTGTGTTTGAGTTATGAGGACAAATACACAAGAAGAAAACATATCATACTTAAGACACAGTCCCTGCCCTCAGTAGCATATTTAAGACACAGTCCCTGTCCTTGAAGGGCTTACGGTCTCAAATAAACTAGTTTTTCTTCTTGTGGACTTATCCCCAGTAACCCAAACACAGACTCTGGTCTTGTCTGACAACCCTGAGAGGAGACCAGACCTGTTACAGCTACATCTCTCTGTTCCTGGTGCAGAGCCTGACTCACATTGGTGCTGAATAAAATATGTCCACCTGGAAAAAAAAAGTAGCATATTTAAGAAAGAAAGTGTGCATCTGTTCTGATGTGCTGATTAATAGCAACCTGAAACATTGCAAACTTGTTGGACTTCTTTTATCTATTCATTTGGCATTTATTTTTGATAACTATTCTGTGCTGGGGCTTCCCCTGTACCTTAGCTGGTAAAGAATCCACCTGCAATGCAGGAGACCTGGGTTCTATCCGTGGGTTGGGAAGATCCCCTGGACAAGGGAAAGGCTACTCACTCAAGTATTCTGACCTGGAGAATTCCATGGACTGTATATTTTATGGGGTTGCAAATAATCTGACACAACTGAGTGACTTTCATTATTCTGGGCTAGGGAGTATGCTGGCAAATACTGGCTCAGATGGTAAAAAATCTGCCTGCAATGTAGGAGGCTCTCGTTCGAACCCTGGGTTGGGAATATCTCCTGAAGATGGGTATGGTAACTGACTCCAGCATTCTTGTCTGAAGAATCCCATGGACAGAGGAGCCTGGTGAGCTATAGTCCAATGTGGTTGCAAAGGGTCAGACACGACTGAGCAACTAACACACACAGAGTGATGGACAAAACATGCTCTGCTCCCCTTAGGTTTCAATACAAAAACTAGGTTTAATGAGACCATCTTTTGCCTGGTTACCCTGTTAGAAAATACGTCACCAAGCCATCTGCAAAGAGCTGTGCTGAGGATGGCAGGCGGTTTAGATCCCTCTCTCCCTCCAAAGATACAGCCCCTCTGCTTGCTCTTGTCTTAAAGGAGGGAGGCTCAGGCAGGTGCAGTGATGGTTGTTGAGTTGCTCCTCATCTTGTAATTATGCCTGAACTTTAAATGGTGGAAAAGCCTGTGGGATATATGTACTCACTGAAAAATTCATTACAGATTTGTTGTTTAGCCACTAAGCTGTGTCTGACTTTTTGTGACATATGGACTGCAGCCTGCCAGGCTCCTCTCNTTCTTCTTCTTGGTCTCTTTTTCCCAGAGCCTGGGAGCTCCCCCTTCTGATCTCCTGATTCTATTTGAATTTTTTCCTGACTCTATTCTAGATTTCAAATCTACTTGAGATAGATTTTTTTTTACATATCTATTTATGAAAGGATAACAAATTGATTATCTTCTACAATGTCGCTGTACAGGCAGATAGGGGAACTAAGTATGTGGTAGAAATCTTTAGCTTATAATAAGTTGTAGATGAATTGCTACTTAGAACAATGGCTTAGAGAATTTATATATGCATTTCTTAAATGATCATTATTTTAAAGTATGCACATGGAAACATTTAAAAGAATGCCAATGAAATACAGAACAAATATTAAAGTTTAGCTGTTTATTATTGAAATTGCAAATTCAGAGGATGATTTTTCTCTTATCTATATTTAAAATGGAACTGTGTTCTCCATGATCTCTCTTTTTTTTTGAAAACTTCAATATTTATTGAGATTTTAACTGTGCAATAAATATATAAAATAATTTACATTTGTAAAGTTTCATCTTTCCACACAGGAAATGAATTTGAGTACCAATTTATTTCCACCTTATTGTACGTTTAACAAAAATGCTTTGTTCTTTCTCTATAACATTCACATATTTCTTACTACAGTTAACCCTTAAGTATGTGTTACACATTTTGACATCAAAAGTTTTCCCATCACAATTTCTTGCTTATTTTTAATGGTATGTAGGGTTAGGGGCAACCCATACCAGTATTCTTGCCTGGAGAATCCCAGAGACAGAGGAACCTAGTGGGCTGCTGTCTATGGGGTCACACAGAATCAAACATGACTGAAGCGACTTAGCAGCAGCAGCAGCAGCAGGGTTAGACTAACAAATCAAAAAGATAATAAAGCAACTTTACTAGTGAAACAGATCATGTATATATATATATGTATATATATATATATTTTTTTTTTCCAAGTATCAGAATTTCAGGTATGGCCATTATTTACTCATCACATTTCTTTTTTTAAAATTTTATTTTATTATTATTGTTTTTTTACTTTGCAATATTGTATTGTAATTGTGAATTTCAAGAGAACTTGAAATCTTCCTGAAGTTTCAGGAAAGCCAAGTGTTATATTTTAAAAGTGCTATATATGTTATATGAATTAACATTACTTGTGCATAAGTGAAAGTAAAGTCGCTCAGTCGTGTCCGACTCTTTGTGACCCCATGGACTGCAGCCTACCAGGCTCCTCTGCCATGGGATTTTCCAAGCAAGAATCCTGGAGTGGGGTTGCCATTTCCTTCTCCAGGCGATCTTCCTGACCCAGGGATTGAACCTTGGTCTTCCGCATAGTAGGCAGATGCTTTATGGTCTGAGCCACCAGGGAGCTCNCCCATGGACTGCAGCCTACCAGGCTCCTCTGCCATGGGATTTTCCAAGCAAGAATCCTGGAGTGGGGTTGCCATTTCCTTCTCCAGGCGATCTTCCTGACCCAGGGATTGAACCCTGGTCTTCCGCATAGTAGGCAGATGCTTTATGGTCTGAGCCACCAGGGAGCTCATTTGTGCATAAGTAGTTGACAAACTCAAATATAGGCAAGATCAAAAAATTAATAACTATCTAAAGAATATGTAATCTTATATCAAGATCAGTGGCTGTAAACTCTATGTAATCTCTCATACTGTCCTTCTTTCCTTCCCTTTTCAATTCTTCTTTACTACTCAGAAAGCACAGAAGTTATGAATATGCCAATATTTGATCATTTATACTTTTTTGTGATGATGGTGAAAGTTATTTAATACAAGGATACTTGGGTTACTATGCTTCACTTTATTGTAGTTTGCAGTTATTGCATTTTTTACAAATTAAAGGTTTGTGGTCACAGTGCATCAAGCAAGTCTATTGGTGCCATTTTTCCAATAGCATTAGTTCACTTCCTGTCTCCATGTCACAATTTGGCAATTTTCACAGTATTTCAAGTTTTTTTCATTATTATTATATTATGGTGGTCTGTGAATAATGTTTTTTTTTTTAATGAATGTTTATTGGAGTACAGCTGATTTACAATGCTGTGTTAATTTCAGGTATACACAAAGTGATTCCCTTATACATATACATTGTTGTTGTTCAGTCACCAAGTCGTGTCCAACTCTTTGCAAGCCCATGGACTGTAGCATAACAGGTTCCCTGTCCCTCACCATCTCCTGGTGTTTGCTCAAGTTCATGTCCATTGAATCATTGATGCCATCTAACCATCTCATTCTCTGTCATCCCTTTCTCCTCCCACCTTCAATCTTTCCCAGCATCAGGGTCTTTTCCAATGAGTCGGTTCTTCACAACCAGTGGCCAAATTATGGGAGCTTCAGCTTCAGTATCAGTCCTTCCAATGAATATTCAGGGTTGATTTCCTTTAGGATTGACTGGTTTGATCTCCTTGCAGCCCAAGGGATCTCAAGAGTCTTCTCCAACACCACAGTTCAAAAGCATCAATTCTTCAGTGCTCAGCTTTCTTTATTGTCCAACTTGCACATCTGTAGATGACTACTGGAAAGACCATAGCATTGGCTATACAGATCTTTGTCGACAAAGTGATGTCTTTGCTTTTTAATACACTGTCTAGGTTTGCCATAGCTCTTCTGCTCAGAAGCATTCATCTTCTAAACTCATGGCTATAGTCACCATCTGCAGTGATTTTAGACCTCAAGAAAAGGACATCTGTCACTGCTTCCACGCTTTCCCCTTCTGTTTGCCATGAAGTGAGGGGCCCAGATGCCATAATCTTAGTTGTCGTTGTTGTTTTTTTAATATTGAGTTTAAAGCTAGATTTTTCTTTGTCCTTTTTCACCATCATCAAGAGGCTCTTTAATTCCTCTTTGCTTTCTGCCATTAAAGTGACATCATCTGCATATCTGAGATTGTCATTTCTCCTGGTAATCTTGACTCCAGCTTGTAACTCATCCATATAGCCATTCTTTTTTAGATTCTTTTCCCATATAGGCCATTACAGAGTATTGAGTAGAGTTCCCCATACTATACAGTAGATCCTCATCTATTTTATGTTTAGTAGTGTGTACATGTCAATCCCCACCTCCCTCTTTATCCACCCCAACCTTTCCCTCTTGATAAGTGTAAGTTTATCTTCTATATCCTATGACACAATTTCTATTTTCTAAATAGGCTCATTTGTGCCTTTTTTTTTTTTTAAGATTTCAGATGATACCGTATGATATTTGTGTTTCTCTGACTTACCTCACTGGGTTTGGCAAGCTCTAGGCTCATCTATGTCATTACTGGTATGAGGTGATGCCTTGCTATAGTTCTGATTTGCATTTCTCTAATTATCAGTGATGCTGAGCAGCTGTTATGTTCCAATTATTTTGAGGCACCATGGCATGAGCCTTTATAAGACAGTGAACTTCACTGACAAATGTTTGTGTGTGTTCCGTATGCTTCACCAGCCAGCTTCCCCCATCTCTCTCCCTCTCCTCAGGCTGCCCTAGCTCTTAAAACACAACAGTGCTGAAATTAGTCCCATTTGTTATCCTGCAATTTCCCCTAATGTTTAAGTGAAAAAGAAGAGTTGTGTGTCTCTCACTTTAAATCAAAAGCTATAAATGATTAAGCTTAGTGAGGAAGTCATGCCAAAAGCTGAAATAGGAGGAAATCCAGTTGTGGATACAAGGAAAAAGTTTTTTAGTAAAATTAATGTGCTGATCTAGTAGACATGAACATGATAAGGGAAACACCCTTAGAAAATCAAAAGAGCAACAACATTTCTTTAAGCCAAAGCCTAGTTCTGAGCAAGGTCCAAATTCTCTTCAATTTTATGCAGGTTGAGAGAGGTTAGGAAGCTCAGAAGAAGTTTGAAGCTAGCAGAGGTTGGTTCATGATGTTTAAGGAAAGAAGATATCTCCAGAACATCAAAGTGCAAGATGAAGCAGCAAGCGCTGATGTAGAGGCTTAACAAGTTATCCAGGTCTAAGTGTGGTCATTAATGAAGGTGGGTACAGCAGGTTTTCAACCTAGACTCAGTTCAGTTCAGTTGCTCAGTCGTGTCTGACTCCTTGTGACCCCATGCACTGCAGCACCCCAGGCCTCCCTGTCCATCACCAACTCCTGGAGTCCAACCAAACCCATGTCCATTGAGTTGGTGATGCCATCCAACAATCTCATCCTCTGTTGTCCCCTTCTCCTCCTGCCCTCAATCTTTCCCAAGGTCTTTTCAAATGAGTCAACTCTTCACATCGGGTGTCCAAAGTATTGGAGTTTCAGCTTCAACCTCAGTCCTTCCAATGAGCACCCATGAGTGATCTCCTTATAATGGAAGAAAATGACATAGAGGATTTTTATAGCTATACAGGAAAAGTTAGTGCCTGGCTTTCAAGGTTCAAAGGACAGGCTGACTCTTGGTAGGGCCTAATATAGCTGATGACTTAAAATTGGAGACAGTGCCCACTGACCATTCTAAAAATCCCAAGGCCCTTAAAAATTATGCTAAATGTATTCTGCCTGTGCTCTATAAATGAAACAACAAAACCTGTGTGTTGTATACTATTAAAACATAGGTTACTTAATATTTTAAGCCCACTGTTGAGACCTACTCCTTGGGGAAAAAAATAAAAATATTACTGCTCATTGACATCTGGTTGCTCAAGAGTTCTGATGGAGATGTACAATGAGATTAATGCCTTTATGCTAACACTTCAACCCTTATGTAGTCTTATGAATCAGGAAGCCTTCATCCTCTATGAATCAGGAAGTAATTTCAACTTTCAAGTCTTGTGATTTAAGAAATAGACTTTGTAGGACTATAGCTTCCATAGTGATTCTGTTAGTGAATCTTGGAAAAGTCAACAGAAAACTTTCTGGAAATGATTCACCATTCTAAATGCTATTAAGAACATTCATGATTCATGAGGTCAAAATATTGATATTAGCATTAACAGCAGTTTGGAAGAAGTTAATTTTAACCCTCATGGATAACCTGAATGGGATCAAGAGTTCAGTGGAAGAAGTAACTGAAGATATGGTAGAAATATCAAGGAAACTAGAATTAGAAGTGGAGTGAATTGCTGAAATCGCATGATGAAACTTAGATGAGGAATTGTTTCTTATTGATGAGCAAAGAAAGTGTTTTCTTGAGAGAGAAACTGCTCCTAGTGAAAATGATGATATGGCTGTTGGAATGACAAAAGTATTTAGTATAATACATAAAGCTTAAGTTTATAAAGCAGTGGCAGGGTTTAAGAGGATTGACTCTAATTATGAAAGAAGTTCTACTGTGGGTAAAATGATATCAAAAGCACTGCACGCTGCAGAGAAACTGTCTGTGAAAGAGTCAATCAGTGTGGCAAGCTTCAATGTTGTCTTACTTCAAGAAACTGCCACAGCCACCTCAACCTTCAGTAACCACCACCCTGATCAGTCAGCAGCCATAATCATCAAGGCAAAAAGAATCTCCACCAGCAAAACTACAACTTACTGAAAACTCGAATGATGGTTAACATTTTAACGACTAAGTATTTTTATTAAGGTATATACTTTTTAAAGACACAATGCTGTTGCATATTTAATACACAATGGTATAAATGCAACTTTTATATGCACCAGGAAGCCAAAATATTAGTGTGAGTCACTTAATTGTGATATTCTCTTTATTGTGGTGGTCTGGAGCTGAACCCATGATATCTCTGAGGCATGGATGTAATAGGTTAAATATTTCATGATCATTAGACTACTTGTTGATACCAGCAAACATCTCTACCTTCAGGTCTTTACTCAAATATCTCCTTCAAAGAGAAATTCCTGAACACTGCGTTATAACTCTAACCTCCAACCTGGACTCCAAACCATCACACATGTAGTATGCTTTCTACGCTCATGCTACCTCAATACTTGCCTGTTGAATAAAAGCAAAGTTTAAACTCTGAAGTCTAAATCATTCTTGGATTTCTGAGCTTTTAGTGGATGAAAGTGCTAAAGCAACAAATTGATTGTTTTCTCCCCTCCATCCCCAATCATAGCTTTACTTCTTAATGCCAAGGTTTCCATTTCTCTGGATAATCACATTCCTCCTGCCTTCACCTACTAGCATGCCTTCTCTTAATTTAATTTTTTTCAATTTATTCATGCTTTCTCATTGTCAAAAATATGTGAAGCGCTTTTCCCTTTCAAGCAAGTGAATCCTAGCCTAGAGCTACTATTTTCTTTGTTTCTATAAAGAGTTTGCTAATATTTTTAAATAGCACAAAATAAATTATTGCTTTTTGTTAAATGCAAAGTTGGAATCTGCTGAGAACAAAAACAAACAAAGTTTTAAGACCCCAACAGTCACTAACATATTAATATTTTGTTTATTCAAAAATATTGAGCACTTACCACATGACAGGCATGATTTTAGACTCACATGAATACATATATTTCTGCCAAAAATTTATTTTATAAAGACTAGTTCTAAAATTTCATTTTATTTCATGGTCTCTTTTGGAGCAGGGCACAAAGGACAGTCATTTCATTTTTTTCCTTTTTCTTTCTACTTGTTTCAGATGATAGGGCTAGAACATTCTTACTTATTGGGCCACTCGTAAGAAAACATCCACATGAAGATAATGTTACATATATCATTGGTGGGCAAGATTTTATTTTCATAAGCTGTATGTATGTATTTCTCTTTATAAATACAAAACTAAATTTTTTTTTTTTTTTTTACTACTTTACAATACTCCACTGGCTTTGCCATACATCGACATGAATCCACCACAGGTGTACACAAGCTCCCAATCCTGAATCCCCCTCCCACCTCCCACCCCACAACGTCTCTCTGGATTTTTAATGAAGACAATTTTTACATTAATAATAGAAGTTGGTTTCCTTTTATCAGTGATGTCATATACAAGTTATCATTTATCTAATAGGGAGTATAGCATAAGGAATAATCACAATTTCATAGATACTTTTACTGAGGGAAACAGCACTAGGTCAGTATATGTTTACTTGTTGGATAGACCCCCTAAACAGAAGTTAACATTGTAGCTGAACGTGCATATCACTGAACATTTGTCTCCTAGCAAAATATATGCTCTGAGGCAGCCTCTGATTGCTTCTGAAACAAATTAAACTTTTAGGAATATCCATTTATAGCTCCCCAAGCAAACATCAAGCAACACCTTTATTTCTGCTGGGATATGCATTAATTATTACCATACAGGCTTAATGATCAGGAGTACTGACCAGAGAAAGAAATACAGTACATTAACAATATCAGTGTAATATAGGTTTTAATTTACTTTATTTTTAATCTGGTTTAATGGGAACAAAGATGACATTATAGGTTTTAAACATAATCTATTATAGGTTTGCAGTAAAGTAAAATTAATATGACCTTTTAGGATAAAATATCAACATTTACAAGAAAATCAACCAAAACAAGCCACTAAGAACATTAAAAAAAAATTGTGATTTAATGGAAGGTACAGTATCATATTTAAAATGCTTTTAACAGTGGATTAAGCTCATGGAATTAGGGCTATGTTATTATACAATAATTACATAATAGCAGTGAGATTAGTTTGAAGAAACTAGGTGATACAACACTGTATATTTAACATAAATAGGGTTGCTTTGGTGAGAGGACCTCAAGGATGGAAAAGAAGAGCGATATCTAGGTATTTTTATTCCTAAGCTTAGAAAACAGTTATTTTTCTTTTGTGTGTGTTAGTCACTCAGTCACGTCCAACTCTGCAGCCCCATGGGCTGTAGCCCACCAGGCTCCTCTGCCCACGGGATTCTCCAGGCAAGAGTACTGGAGCGGGCTGCCATTCCCCTCTCCTGTGTTCTAGAGCTCCTCCCCTTCCTTCTCCCCTCCCTCCCTGCCTTCTTTCCTCTCTTACTCACGCATCATCCCTGCCGCTGCTGCTCCACTGTGCCTCTCTGCAACAGAAGGGAGTCCCTTCTCCCTCAATACAAGAGCTGAAAATCGTTCCATTTAATTTAAGGCATGACACATCCATGAAATGTTTTTGTTTTTGTTTCAAATCTGATATTAGTAAAGTAGATGAGAATTTTTAAATCAAAGTAAATATAAGGACATTTTTTTCTTACTTCTCTAAGATGTTGCTATAATTACTATAGGTTATTAGTAGTGGTTTATGATTTATTTAGCAGAAATCTCCCTCTACTAAGGAACAGTGTCAGAGACAAATTACTGGGGTTGTTAATGGTAATCTAGTTAGAAGCCTTAAGAGTGCTTCATTGAATCAATTTAGTTTGGAAAAAGTGTAGCATATTTTTGAAATGTAGTAGAATGTATTCAACAAAAGTTCTTGGTAAAGTTTCACCTATTTCTTGGAAAAATGCTAAAACCAAAGTAATATGTTAATCAGAACTATACTATTAGAAGCTGAAAATAGAAGTTTATACGTAAGTTCTTTGTACTGTTCTTGGGAAACACTTGCAAATCCATTATTTTATTACCTACATCTTGTAATAGTAAGTACCCTTATTTCCTGTAGTGAGAAAATTGTAATTTACATTTGAATGTGGTATGTAGACAAATCTAACTAGAAGGATAATAAGTGATCACTATTGTTTCAATACAGATACAACCCAGATATCCAACTCCTTGATTCATTGGCTATTGTGTATACCACCCTTTTGGTCAGTCTTGTACTGGCATTTGAAACATCATCATTTTTTTTTTTTTCCCCATTGTGAGATGAATATCAAAACTGCTCATCTTGCTTTGTGGCCTTTCACGCCACTGGATCAGTTGCTATGACCATAGTCTTATCACCCTTGAATTAAACAACATTTTTGGTGTGCTCTCCTGTTTGTGGATTGGAACATTTCAGCTTGCACTTGCTCTGCTAGCCTGGAAAACTGAGTGTTTGGAAACTGATTAGTTGTACTCTGAAGCCTTTTTATTACTGATTCTCATCTTAATTTTTCATATTAACTGAGGGCTTGTGGTTCAGCTGGCAAAGAATCCACCTGCAATGCAGGAGACCTGGGTTTGATCCCTGGGGTGGAAAGATCCCCTGGAGAAGGAAAAGGCTACCCACTCCAGAATTCTGGCCCAGAGAATTCCATGGACTGTATAGTCCATGGGGTCACAAAGAGTCAGATAGGACTGAGCAACGTTCACGTTCATGGTTAATATGTCTTCTTTTTCTATTGCCTATCAAAACCATTTCTGTCCTTCAATGTCCAGATGGAATGTTAACCCTCTCAGAAAGCTTCGCCTGATGCTTTCAGCTAGATGTACTGGATCTCTCATTTCAATACCCAGTGAGATAGCCCTTTTTGTCCCTTATGGATTTTTCACTTTCTACTATTATTTGTTTATGCTAGTCCAGTGCTTCCAAAAGGAATGAGGCACAAATAGCTGTTAGACTTTTTTTTTTTTTTTAGAATTAGAAATTCCTTTAGTATTTTCAGGGATATATTTGTTGCACTATAATGACTTCAGATTTCCTCTTTTCCATTATGGAAATGGTTTCGGTCAAGCTGATGATATTGTCAACAACAACAACAACAACCAAATTAAAAACAACAACAGCAAAAAAACTGAGGTGAGAAATGCAGTCTTTCCAGCAGAGATTAAAATTCTGGAAAGATCACTGAGAAAACAGATCAATTTCTCTGGGAGGCATGAAATCAGAGAGAGACTTCAAACTATGTCACGAAGAAGGGGCTCAGGAGGATTAGCAAACACGTCTGAACTGGAGCTTGGAGAGTGGCCAGTAACAGTGGGAGGTGAGACTGTTCCAAACATGTTTCTTAGCTATTGCTGAGATATTTTCTTAGAGTATTTTCTTCCTTTTTGATCGTTGGGCAGGTTGGGTCTTCTCTAATTAACACTTTTCAGTTAGACTCTTAAGAAAAACCGTATGATTCTTGCTTTCCCTTGATATCCCTTGGACAGAGATGAAAGCAATTCCCATGGCACTGGGAAGGTCAGGCTCCTGTGATACTTGTCTCTTTGGAAGGCTAAGAAGATCCATCACTCAACTGTTACCTTAAGGAGCAGGAGGGGCAATTGGGAACATTTCTCCCACTAGAAAGCGGAACTAGTGGAAGACTAGGTGGGCTATAGAATGCTACCTCCTGGTCTTCTTGAGTGCAGATGATTCAGAGTGTTTTGATCTTTAATAGTAAACCCTAGGAAGAGCAAGGAAAATGAGAAATTCAGACAAGTAGCTTCTGAAGGCCTACCAGTCTTTTTAATTTAAATGATATATTTCCATTACATAAATCTTTAAAGATTCTTTTATTTTATATTGGACTATGTGTATAATGTTGTGTTACTTTCAGGTGTATATTCTTTCTCAAATTCTTTTCCCATTTAGGTTATTACAGAGTATTGACAACATTCCTTTTGCTATACAGTAAGTCCTTGTTGATTATCTGTTTTAAATATACTAGTATGTATGTGTCAATTCCAAACTCCCAATTTACCCCTCTCCCATGTTTTTCCCCTTTGGTAATCATAAGTTTGTTTTCTAAGGCTATGAATCCGTTTCTGCTTTGTAAATAAGTTCTTTTGTATCACTTTGTTCTAGGTTCTGGATATAAGTGATAAATACTCATCTTTATCTGACTTTCTTCATTTGGTATAATCATCTTCAGGTCCATCCATATTGCTGCAAATGACATTATTCTTTTTAATGGCTGGATAATATTCAATTGTACCATATCTTCTCTATCCATTCATTAGGTGGCTTCCATGTCCTGACTATTATAAATAGTGCTGCAATGAACACTGGGGCGCATATATCCTTTCAGACCATGGTTTTCTCCAGATATATGCCCAGGAGTGGGACTACTGGGTCATGTGGTAGCTCTATTTTTAATTTCTTAAGGAACTTTCGTACTGTTCTCCATAGTGGGTGCACCAAGTTACATTTCCTCCAGCAATGTAGGATGGTTCCGTTTTCTCCACACCCTCTCCAGAATGTATTGTTTGTAGACTTTTGAAGGGTGGCCATTCTGACTGGTGTGAAAGGATATCTCATTGTAATTTTGACTTGCGTTTCCCTGATGATTAGTGATATTGAGCATCTCTCCATGTGTCTATTGGCCATCTGTATGTGGCCAATGTGTGTATTGGGAGAAAAATGAAGAAAAAATGTGTATTCAATTCTTTCATCCATTTTTTAATTGGGTTGGTTATTGATACAAAGTTGCATGAGCTACATGTAAATTTTGGAGATTAATCCTTTCTTGCTTACATTTGCAAATATTTTTTCCCATTCTGTGGGTTGTCTTTTTATTTACTGTTTCCTTTGTTGTGCAAAAGCTTTTGAGTTTAATTAGGTCCCATTTGTTTATTTTTGTATTCATTTCCATTATTCTAGGAGACACATCAAAAAAGATACTGTTCCTGCCAGTTGTTGAGTCCAGAATTTGATGTTCTCAAGGCTGCCCATGACAGAACAGGGCCTTTATAATCTGGGCTGAAGGACAGTTTTAAGACAAGCTATTGCATAGGACTGATGTTGAAGCTCAAACTCCAATACTTTGGCCACATGATGCGAAGAGCTGACTCACTGGAAGAGACCCTGATGCTGGGAAAGGTTGAGGGCAGGAGAAGGGGACGACAGAGGATGAGATGGTTGGATGGCATCACCAACTCAATGGACATGGGTTTGGATGGACCCTGGGAGTTGGTGATGGACAGGGAGGGCTGGGGTGCTGCAATTCCTGGGGTCACAAAGAGTCGGACACAACTGAGCGACTGAACTGAACTGAAATGAATTGCTTACATAGTGATTTTATTATCTGTGCTTAATCTTTTAAGCCTCTCTGTGTTTAATCATTACCAAGAGAACCAGGAGAAGGTATCTGGGGAAAATGTTGGGTTAAAATATGAAGGTATGGGAAAGAGGATTCTACTCTTCAGTGTCTGTGAAATAATAACGTATGAAATTCCCCAAGATTAAATTAAGACTCAAGGGGAAATAAGTGGGATTACTTTGACATAAGGGAGCATTTTGTTTTGTTTTGTTTTGTTTTTAGTAATTGACATGTAAATTTCCTGTGTTACATATAGCTCAGTTGGTAAAGAATCCACCTGCAATGCAGGAAACCCAGTTTGATTCCTGGGTCAGGAAGATCCATTGGAGAAGGGATAGGCTACCCACTCCAGAATTCTTGGGCTTCCCTTATAGCTCAGCTGGTAAAGAATCCACCTGCAATGTGGGAGCCCTGGGTTCAATCCCTGGTTGGGAAGATCCCCTGGAGAAGGGAAAGGCTACGCACTCTGATATTCAGGCCTATTCAGTCCTTGGGGTTGCAAAGAGTTGGACATGACTGAGCAACTTTCTCTTTCACATTTATTAAGATGATTTCTCTTACCGACCTACAGGATCTGGGCCTCAGAAAGAGAAGTGTGAAATGGATAGATGCAGCCTCCAAGGGGATCTGGAACTCAATTACTGGGGTTGTGACCCTCATGAACTATGTGTGTATGAATTCTTCAGAATGCTTGGCCTAATTGGGAAGATCTCTTATTTCAAAAAAATCAAATAAATATTAGAACATTGTATTTGGGTGTTTGTGATATATTTATATATAAATTATATTACAACAATAATATAAAGGCTGGGGGTATAAACAGAATTATATTGTTCAAAATTCTTA
Source organism: Neotragus pygmaeus (assembly GCA_006410875.1). Taxonomy (NCBI): domain Eukaryota; kingdom Metazoa; phylum Chordata; class Mammalia; order Artiodactyla; family Bovidae; genus Neotragus; species Neotragus pygmaeus. The sequence goes on from SJYV01051817.1 coordinate 1,409,044, forward strand.
CAGTTTACATGAAGTGGTAGGATACAGTCAAAGAAGACATTCATACGTAAAGTCTTTAATATGTTTTGAGATGTTTTTTGTGTATGATGTAAGATAAAAGGCCAGTTTCCCCAGTGCCAATTATTGAAGAGACCATCCTTTCTCCATTGTATATTCTTGGTTCTTGTGACATAAGTTAATTGCCCATATATGTGTGATTTTTATTTCAGGCTCTCTATCCTGTTCTTTTGTTCTAAGTGACTTTTTTTTTTTTAAGTTGAAAAAATTTGATTTGCATAAAATTAAGGTACATAGCTTGTTACTTTGATGCTTTTATGCATTTATAGATTGTAATGTGATTGCCACTTAACACCATCTATCAAATTACATAATTATAGTTCGATATTATTGTCGATATGTTGTACATTATTGGACATTAAATTTCTGTGGCTTATTTACTCCCAGTTACAAGTTTTNTTTATGCATTTATAGATTGTAATGTGATTGCCACTTAACACCATCTATCAAATTACATAATTATAGTTCGATATTATTGTCGATATGTTGTACATTATTGGACATTAAATTTCTGTGGCTTATTTACTCCCAGTTACAAGTTTTTGCCCTTAAACCCTGGTAGTAACGAACATTTTACTGTTTTTTAAAGGTGTGTTTTTTTCTTTTACAAGTGGTTGACCAACACTTTCTAACATCACACACAAAAATAAACTCAAAATGGATTAAAGATCTAAACATAAGACCAGAAACTATAAAACTCCTAGAGGAGAACATAGGCAAAACACTCTGACATAAATCACAGCAGGATCCTCTATTATCCACCTCCCAGAATACTGGAAATAAAAGCAAAANGCAATGAGTCGGACACAACTGAGCGACTGAACTGAACTGAACTGATATAGAGTGGTTTGCCTTGGAAACCAATAGAAATCATTCTGTCTTTTTTGAGATTGCATCCAAGAACTTCATTCAGACTCTTTTGTTGACCATGATGGCTACTCTATTTCTTCTAAGGGATTCTTGCCCACAGTAGTATATGTAATGGTCATCTGAGTTAAATTCACTCATTCCAGTCCATTTTAGTTCACTGATTGCTAAATCATCTCCTGTTTGACCACTTACAATTTACCTTGATTCATGGACCTATCCAAGTTCCTTTTCAATATTGCTCTTTTCAGCATCAAACTTTACTTCCATCACCAGTCATGTTCACAACTGGTGGTGTTTTCGCTTTGGTTCTTTCTCTTCATTCTTTCTAGAGTTATTTCTCTTCTCTTCTTCAGGGCACCTACCGACCTGTGGAGCTCATCTTTTAGTGTCACATATTTTTCCCTTTTCATACCGATCACGGGGTTCTCAAGGCAAGAATAGGTTTGCCATTCCCTTCTCTGGAGAACCACATTTTGTCTAAACTCTCCACCATGACCCATCTATCTTCAGTGGCCCTACACGGCATGGCTCATAGTTTCATTGAGTTAGATAAGGCTGTGGCCCATGTGATCAGTTTGGTTAGTTTTCTGTGATTGTGGTTTTCAGTCTGTCTGCCCTCTGATGGAGAAGAATAATAGGCTTATGGAAGCTTCCTGATAGGAGAGACTGACTCGGGAAAACTGGGTCTTGTTCTGATGGGCAGGGCCATGCTCAGTAATCTTTAATCCAATTTTCTGTTGATGGGTGGAACTGTTTTCCCTCCCTGTTATTTACCTAGGGCCAAACTATGGTGGAGGTAATAAAAATAATGGTGACTTCCTTCAAAAGGTCCCACACACACTTCTACACTAGGTGCCCCCAACCCTGCAGCAGGCCACCACCAACCCACACCTCTGCTGGAGACTCCTGGACACTCACACGCAAGTCTGGGTCAGTCTCCTGTAGGGTCATTGCTCCTTTCTCCTGGGTTCTGGTGCACACAAGGTTTTGTGTGTGCCCTCCAAGAGTACTTTATAGTACTAAGTCCCTGATATTCCAGGAACTGTTTATTAGTTAGCAGATCTTCCCTGGAGGAGGGCAGGGCAACCCACTCCAGTAACCCACTTGCCTGGAGAATCCCCATAGACAGACATAGCATGCTACAGCCCATGGGGTCACTAAAATAAGACACAACATAGCAATTAGACACACACAGCNTGAGACACTAGAGCCCTGGAGGAGGGCAGGGCAACCCACTCCAGTAACCCACTTGCCTGGAGAATCCCCATAGACAGACATAGCATGCTACAGCCCATGGGGTCACTAAAATAAGACACAACATAGCAATTAGACACACACAGCACAGCAGACCCTCCCTGGCTGTGGCTACATACGGCACAGTATCTTTGTCAGTTTAACAAACCAACTTAATGTTGTCAGTTAGTAAACCTGACTTCAGTTTTTTAGATGAACTTCCCAAGTATACATTACAGTTATGAGCTCAACACCAGTTGCACAACTGTCTTGAGAACGGTGCATGTATTGGACATCCTCAAAGTATGTTCTTGTTAGAAAAACGTCGCAATGTGCTTTAGCAGTGAACATGAATTCCACTTCCTCTTAAGAGCTCATGATTAGTGAGTGTGACATCTGGGGAATTGCTCTTTAACATGAATGGAGCAGTTTTACATCCTTTTATATAAGATAGCTATTTAGATCTTTTGTAAACTTTTAAATTTATTACATGTTCTCATGTCATCTTGACAGAAAAATGGCTGTGTACGTGAAGGGAGGTAAAAAGGAATTTGTGTTTCAGTCACCTTTCACTGTGGCGCAAGTAGTTCTTGTCCACGGACTACATAAATCTCTTTGTTGGCTCTTACCTAGGCTTGGATTCAGGGTGTTTCACGTATCTCTCATTAGAAAATGGAGGTAAAAGGAGTTGCAGTCCTTGGGGTCGTGCTCATTTCCTGGGAGATAGTAGGAAGGTTAGAGGAGTCAATGGAAATATCTGATGCCTTTATATCTGCTTGACACTATGCCATTTCATATCCACCTGCGTCACTTCACTCAGAGCAAGTCACCTGAGCGTTTATTTTGGGAAGCATCAAAAAATATAAAAGTTTTCATTGAACAATCTAAACCTTTTTCCCACATAATTTTTTTCTGATATATAAAATTATTCTGATTTTTAGATTATGAAAATGTTTTACCTTTATCAGTTTTAAGTACATTGTTTACTAACATTTCTAAATAGACTGCAGTCAATTTTCTTCTTAGTATATTTATCAAAATAGTTTTTGTTTCTGGCTTTGTTTTAATATTTGCTTGTTAAATAAATACTATTGATGTGTTCACTTTCAAAAGGATAAACAGTAGACTTTTTTTTTTCAAATTATACAAGTTAAAACTCACTCCTACAAGTATATTAATCTTTGGTCCATTGTTTCTAAATTATGTGTGATTCTACATCCTGTGCATTTATTTCATGTCATCTAACCACTCTCCTATCAGTCCATCCTAAAGGAAATCAGTCCTGAATATTCACTAGAAGAACTGATGCTGAAGTGAAGCTCCCATATTTCGACCACCTGATGTGAAGAACTGGCTTATTGGAAAGGATCCTGATGCTGGGAAAGATTGAAGATGGGAAGAGAAGGCGATAACAGAGGATGAGATGGTTGGATGACATCACCGGCTCAATTGACATGAGTTTGGATGGACTCTGGGAGTTGGTGATGGACAGGGAGGCCTGGTGTGCTGCAGTCCATGGGGTCAAAAGAGTTGGACATGACTGAGTGACTGAACTGAACTGAACATGTGGCCTTCGGATCCAAAGAACAAAATGATCATTAACCACTGAGTTACTAAGAAGCAATAATCAATAACAAACCAGCACCTAAGACTAATATTCTCATTTATAGATTTTCCTCCAGATACATAAAGCATGTGACTCTGAGAAGGCCACATGAGTCCTAGCTTAACTCCCTGCATATTCTTTCCCTTACAGATGAGAGTATAATGAAGCTGGCCTGGTTTCAGTTTAGGCACCTTCACCTTGGAGCGATGTTGGTCCCCTGATCCTCACTTTTCACTGAACGCTTGTGTCTTGTTTCTCCCTCTCCCGCCACGTTGCGCTTTCGGAAACCATGCTTGTCAAGCCGGTCTCAACAAATACTACTGCTACCATTTATTAAATACTTATTTTTAGAGAAGTTTATGTGAATAATGCCGTATGTATAAAGATTACATGGGTTATAATACTATTGCTATTTTAAATATGAGAAAAATTACGCTTGGTAGGTGAGATGAACTTACACGAAGTCATACTTTCAGGATTAAAAGAGGATTGACTTATCAATCCTCTTAGTAAATTAAAAAGACAAGACTATCAGCATTTGTAGCTTTTTACTTAAAGCTTTTTTATTTCACCAAAAATTGTAAAGTTGTTTCATAACACTGTCCCTGATATAAACCAGATGTTGGAAACTGGTAATATATGTATTACCTCCATGCATATAAAACACATTTTCCACTCAAGTTGTACCACAACTCATGATTCATATTTCAGTTGGTATTTTAATACCACTGAAAATGTTTCTAATCAGAAGCTACAATTTAATAATTTTAAGAGGCATGGTTAATCATATGACTAATTATTGTAGATGTTACTCCCATTATTTATGTAATATAAGTATTATTTTTTATATTCTAATGCCAAGAAAAAGTAGATGAATTAACCCTATAAGGAGTCAATACTTTATTTTAAATTGATGGACAAAAATGTGTTGCTTTTCTCTACTAAGTGAAAGTTCATAATTATTATTTAAATACACTCATTTGTAAATTAAGGTTAATTAACTGCATTCATTAAAGCTATACTTACCTATAATGATTCTGACTTAATTACTAATATTGTGATTGAATTATAGTTATGCAAATGCCATTGAAACTTATTGTCATGTTACTTAAATCATAACCTCATGATTACAAGTTACTCAAAATATATTGTCTTATAAAAATATAATCATATCATGCATAGTAGATGTTGATGCTTTTATATAGCCTATGACTAAAATCTAGTAATTTCCTTAATAGCAACTGAATAATAATAATATCCTCCAAGAGAACAATGAAATTTGAGTTTCATGGTGGTTGTAAGTGTTCTCTGCATGAGCCTATATATAATAATACAAGACTACATGTACCATCTACTGATATTGAGTCTATGGTCTGCGGGCTTCCAAGGTGGTGCTAGTGGTAAAGAAACCGCCTGGCAAAGCAGGAGATGTAAGAGACGCAGGTATCATCCCTGGGTCAGGAAGACCCCCTGGAGGAGGGCACGGCAACCGACTCCAGTATTCTCGCCTGGAAAATCCCATGGACAGAGGAGCCTGGCAGGCTACAGTCCACAGGGTTGCAAAGAATCAGACACAACTGAGGTGACTTAACACGCATGCACTATAGTCTGTACCAGGTTCAGTGGCAAGCACCTTACTTGTGCTATGTCTTTTTGTATCTTCTCAAGAGCCCCATGAATCTGAATAAATTTTAATGAGGATTTCTCTGGCAAGTTCCATTCTAGACACTGGGGTAGTGAGCTCATCTTCCAGTTGAGTAAAAAGAGATAATATAAGTAAAATATATAAATAAATAAAAATTATAATATTTGTTTTAAGCAGAAGAAAGCAGGGTATTAGGATAGGAAGTGTCATGGAGAAGGGGTGTCATTTTAGGAAGGGTTCTAGGAAGTTCTCATGAAGAGGTAACACACGATTGAAAACCAAATACTTTGTCAAAGAGATTTGCTAGCATTAGAGTGCAAAGGTAAAGCTCCTGAAATGGGTCTTTGCCAGCTAAGATGGAGCCCAGTGAGTGTAAGAATGGTATGCTAAGAGGTTAGAAAGGTGAGATACATCAAATCACATGAAACAGATGAAAACCCAACAAAGTATGGACTGCAACTGGGAGAGATAAATGATAGGTAATCAATAAGTTAGACTCATGAGTAAATGAAAGGATGAATGAAGAGCCAAATAAGTAGACAGAATATTGATTAATAAACAGTTTTTATTATTCTTTTAAGAACCTTGTTCAGTCCAGTCTATCTAAAGCAACTTTTGCTTATTAAAGAAGGAAGAAACTGAATAACCATGTATATGGTTGCCCAATATTACACAAACTGTTAGCATAAAAGATAGGTATAGAATTGAATGCACTAGAGAAACTCTAGAATCTTTAGAAGAAGGCTAAGAAATATTTTTGAATTTGTTCCTTCCAATACAAGAACAAACCTTTTGCAGAACACTTTCACATTATACTCCAACCACCAAAGCTTACCTCAAGGCACATAGACGTTTAATACTTATGTCCTGGAAGCAACACTATGAACAAAGCTAGTGGAGGTGATGGAATTCCAGTTGAGCTCAATCCTGAAAGATGATGCTGTGAAAGTGTTGCACTCAATATGCTAACAAATTTGGAAAACTCAGCAGTGGCCACAGGACTGGAAAAGGTCAGTTTTCATTCCAATCCTTAAGAAAGGCAGTGCCAAAGAAGGCTCAAACTACCGCACAACTGCAGTCATCTCACATGCTNCTGACTCGATGGACATGAGTTTGAATGAACTCTGGGAGTTGGTGATGGACAGGGAGGCCTGGTGTGCTGGAATTCATGGTGTTGCAAAGAGTCAGACACGACTGAGTGACTGAACTGAATTGAAATGAACTAGTGGCTCAAATAATAAAGAATCTCCCTTCAATGCAGGAGATCTCGGTTCGATCCCTACGTTAGGAAGATCCCCTGAAGGAGGACATGGCAACCCACTCTAGTATTCTTGCTTGGAGAATCCCCGTGGACAGAGGAGACTGGCAGGCACAGTCCATGGGATTGCAAATAGTCAGACACGACTGATCAAGTCAGCACAGCATGTAAATGATACACAAAGTATAAAAATATCCCACTCCAGGAATAATGTTATTGTTCAGTTGCTAGTTTGTGTCTAACTAGCAAATTGCTCCTTTTTCCTTCTATATTTCCCCAAATCAGGGTCTTTTCTAATGAGTCTGCTCTTTGTCTCAGGTGGCTAAAGTATTAGGGCTTCAGCATCAGTTCTTTCGATGAGTATTCAGGGCTAATTTCCTTTAGGACTGACTGGTATGATCTTGCTGTCCAAGAAACTCTCAAGAGTCTTCTTCAGCACCCCAATTGGAAAGCATCAATTCTTTGGCCCCAATTCTTGGGCTCCATGAATATGCAGGAGGAATAAAGGTTATTCAGCATAATATTAAATTATTTAATATAATCCTAAATAATTTTCAGCTTTGAATATATCTTCAGAAGCTGTTATTTCTTCTAATGGCTAAAAAATAACTTCTGATAATAAAAACTCCTTTACATCTTGGAAATATTTATGCTGTAACAGTCTATTCACAAACTAGAAAATCCAATAAAATCAATATTTACATACATGTATTTTTTAAAGACCTAACAATATAACTAAGTGAATGTACTAGTTAACAATATGAAATAACCTGTATCATATAAAACACATTTGATTATTTATGTCATTTGACACACATTCGTTGCTGCTCACTGTCTATGTCTGTGAGTCTGTTTCTGTTTTGTGATTAAGTTCATTTGTATGTTATTTTTTATTCCATATATATGTGATATCATATAGTACCTGTCTTTTTCTGACTGACTTATGATAATCTCTAGGTGCATTCACGTTGCTGCAAATGATATTATTCCATTCTTTTTTTTATGGTTGAGTAAAATTCTACTGTATATATGTATCACAGCTTCTTTATCCATTTATCTGCTGATGTACATTTAGGCAGCTTCCATGTCTTGGTTAGTGTAAGCAGTGCTGCAGTGAACATCAGGGTACATGTATCTTTTCAAATTATGGTTTTGTCTGGGTATATGACCAGGAGTGGGATTTGTGTATCATATGATATTCTATTGTTAGTTTTTTGAGGAACGTCCATACTGTTTTTCACAGTGGCTGCACCAATTTACATCCCACCAACAAATACAAGAGGGTTCCCTTTTCTCCACACACTCCCCGGGATTTGCTATTTGTAGACTTTTTAATGATGGCCATTCTGACCAGTTCAATGAGGCACCTCAGCTGGTCAGAAATGACCTGTGTGTCTCTAATGATTAGCAACTTTGAACACCTTTTCTTGTGCCTCTTGGTCATCTATAAGTCATCTTTGGAGAAATGTCTATTTAGGTCTTCTGCCCATTTTTTGATTGGGTTGGTTCTGTTTATTGAATTATATGGGTCATTTTCAAATACAATTATTTTTATTGAGGTTGCAATTTATTCATAATTCCTTATTTTTTACCCACTGTCTATCTATTCCAGGATCCCAGCTAGGATATGATGTTACATTTAGTCTCCTTAGGTTCCTCTTGCTTGTGATGTTTTCTATTATTTTCTTGTTTCTTGGATGGGTTTGACAGTTTTGAGGAATACTAGTCAAGTATTTTTGGATGATACTGATCTGCTAAATTTTTCTAATGTTTTCCTCTTGAGCAGACTAAGCTTGGGCTTTAGGGAGAAATACCACAGAAGTAAACCGACATCTTCATGATATACCAAAAAATATGCATTATTAAAATAATTCATCAGTGATGTTGACCTTAATCACCTTGCCAAGGTAGTATTTTTCAAACTTCTCCACTACAGAGTTATTCCCACAAAACCATTTTTATACAACAGATTTCAGCTCTTTGGAAGAAAAGATACTGTGCACAGCCCAGTCTGAGAAAATGAGTCCATTCTTTCCCACCTGAGGGAACAGTATCTATATAAATTATTTGGAAATCCTTTGCTTAGAATATTTGTCTCTTCTTTTACTCTTTGATTATTCAACTGTTCTTTTGTATCATATGAATTCATGACTATTTTATATTTAGGGTTATAAGCTAATACTACTTTATTGGTTTTCTTGCTTTGATTGTTTCATTTGGCCATTGGGAGGTCTTTCAACTGACTTATTTCTTTGCCTTACCCCCAATCAATGTGTGTGTGCATTTTCTTACATATATGTCTGCTTTTTTTTTGTACATCGTTATTTTGGGGCAATACAAGATGTTCCAGGTTCAGCTTATATACCTCCTATCCAGGTTTGTAGTCATACTCCCAAAGACGACCTGGTTTCTTCTTTGGAGAAAGGTATTAGAAATCAAAGTCTGGCTGCTGAATGTATTCACTGCTACTGGTTATCATTTGTTCTAGACCCTCTCAGCTGAAATAACAAGAAAATATGTCTGTATAGCAACACATGTACATGCACACAACCATGAACAGTGGTATGTCTATCCATTGTTATCTATAAAAGGTACATATGAGTTCATATTGATGCATTTAACTCAAGTTTATTGGCACACCAATCATCCTAGTCTGTTTTTTTTTTTGTTTGTTTATTGTAAGTACCCACTCCAACAGTGAGAAAACGGAATCCTATTATCCACAATTCATTTAATTTCTCAGCTCCAGTATACATGCAGAACAGTATCAGAGCTTTAAACTCATACTCCCGCAGGAGAACAAAACAAAACACATGATTTTGAAATCAGTGTTCATGTTCAGTTCTTTTGCCTTTAGTCTTACAGAAGCCACTCATATCTAAAATCGCTAACGTCAGCAACTTCACATCCCAACCATCTTCAGTAATGCTGTTTAATATGTTTGTAATAGGGCTTCCCTTGTGGCTCAGCTGTTAAAGAATCCGCCTGGGAGATATGGATTAAATCCCTGGGCTGGGAAATTTGCCTGGAGAAGGGAAATGCCACCCACTCCAGTATTTTGGCCTAGAGAATTCCATGGACTATATAGTCCATGGGGTCACAGAGTCAGATATGACTGAGTGATTTTCACTTTATGTTTGTAATATGGATATTTTTGTCATAGTCTATATTCAATTTTCATATCCTTTGCTGTTTTATATTTTTTGATCTTGCATATATGAGTAGGGCATAGCAATCCACTCCAATATTCTTGCCTGGAGAATTCCATGGACAGAGGAGCCTCACAGGTTACAGTCCATGGGGTCACACAGAGCTGGACACTACTGAAGCAACTTGGCACGCGTGCACATTAAGGTTTGGCTTTTATGTAACATTCTAGGGATTTTGACACATGCAGAATATCATGTATCCACCATTACAGTATCACATAGCACAGTTTCATCACCTGAAAAAAATTACTTCTTCAACCCTAACTTCATGCCCCCAAATCCTGGGCAAGTCTGAACATTTTATCATTTTCTTTTCTATATTTGTTCTTTTCCAGACTGTCATATAACTGGAATCTCAGAACTTATAGCCTTTTCAGAGTGACTTCTTTCACTTAAAAATATGCATTTGAGATTCCTCCATGTCCTTTCATGCCTTGATAGCTTTTTTTTTTTTATTGGTAAGTAATATTCCAGCATATGGATGTAGCATAGTTTCTCTATTTGCCAACTGAAGGGATCTTGGTTGACTTCAGTTATGACAATAATGAATAGGGTTGTTATAAGTCATGCTGTGCAGGATTTTGTGTAGACTTAGGTTTACAAGTAAACACCTAGGACAGTAACTGCTGGATTATATGATAAGACAGAGTGTAAATTTCTAAGGAACTGCCAAACTGTTTTCCAGAGTGGCTGGGCCAATTTGCATTCCCAACATCAGTGAATGAGAATGCCTTTTCTTCCACATCTTTGCCAGAATTTGGTAGTCTCAATTAAAATTTTTATTCTAACAGGTGTATAATATTTTCTCATTGTTTTAATTTGCAGTTACACAATTACAAATTGGGGTAGCAAAGAGTCAGACACAACTTAGCAGCTGAACAACAACAATGAAAACTTATGTCAAGCATTTGTGATGTGCTTATTTCTCATCTGTATGTCTTTGATGAGGTATTTGTTTAGGTCTCTTAAATTTTCAATTAAAAGAGTCCTTTGTGTATTTTCTGGATAAAAATTCTTTTTGGATAACATGTTTTGCAAATACTTTCTCCTAGTCTGTGGCTTATCTTTCCTTTAAGAGTATCTTTTGCAATGTGGAAGCTTCTAACTTGTATAAAGTTCAATTTCTCAATTTTCTTGCCTAATGGATTATGCTTTTGGTATGGCTCACATCATTTTTTATTTAAAAATGGAGGCATTATTGGCATACATTAAAATAGTTTCAGATGTACAATATAATAATTTGATACTGTACATACTGTGAAATAGTTGCCACAATAAGTCTAGTTAACATCTTTCACCATATATAGGTACAAAATTTCTTATGATTAGAACTTTAGAGATCTGTTCTCTTGGCAATTTTCAAGTATGTATGCAAATGGTCTTATTAACTGTAGTTACTATGCTGTATGTTACATCCCCAAGGCATATATTTTTATAACTGGAAGTTTGTATATTTGTCTTCCTCAGTCTGACTTATTTAACTTAACCATAATGCCCTCAGGATCATTTCCTATTTTTAGAAAAGGACAATATTTAATTTTTTCTTATGGGTAAACCCATTTTGTATATAATACCCAGTAGGTATGAACTCACTGGGGCCATTACTATAACAGTTTACCTCAAAGATAATTAAATTTTTAACTGGAGTTGAAACTTGAAAAATAAAAATTTCATGACAATTAAATTTGAGTCTTTCTATTCCTTTAATATTATAAGCTTTTAGTCATTTTGGTTTTAGGTTTTCTGGTTTAGGTTTAGTAGTCATGTATGGATGTGAGAGTTGGACTGTGAAGAAGACTGAGTGCCAAAGAATTGATGCTTTTAAACTGAGGTATTGGAGAAGACTCTTGAGAGTCCCTTGGACTGCAAGGAGATCCAAACTGTACNGTCATGTATGGATGTGAGAGTTGGACTGTGAAGAAGACTGAGTGCCAAAGAATTGATGCTTTTAAACTGAGGTATTGGAGAAGACTCTTGAGAGTCCCTTGGACTGCAAGGAGATCCAAACTGTACATTCTGAAGGCGATCAACCCTGGGATTTCTTTGGAAGGAATGATGCTAAAGCTGAAACTCCAGTACTTTGGCCACCTCATGCGAGGAGTTGACTCATTGGGAAAGACTCTGATGCTGGGAGGGCTTGGGGGCAGGAGGAGAAGGGGACGACCGAGGATGAGATGGCTGGATGGCATCGCGGACTCGATGGACGTGAGTCTGAGTGAACTCTGGGAGTTGGTGATGGACAGGGAGGCCTGGCGTGCTGCGATTCATGGAGTCGCAAAGAGTTGGACATGACTGAGCGACTGAAATGAACTGAACTGAACTGAATTGAAGATTCATGAATGACGTTCACAAACTGTTCTTGGCATGAATTTGTATTCTTTCACTCTCTCTGTGTCCGAGAAGTCACGTAACTTACCCTTCCTAGAACAGACTCCCATCTGGCACCTGTTTCTATCCAAATCTTTTAATCAGTGGTCAGCTCAGGGAAATTTTTTGCAAGGTCTTGTCTAGAATAATCTCAGCAGTGCCATATGATTGTTTCTTTCAGCCTCATGGAGAGCAGTAATTGGGCAGTATTCATGGAAAATGCAAAATGAAATTTAAAAAGAATATTCAGAGTTGATGTGTATGTCTTATATCCATTTGGTGCCAGGATTTTGCAACTACTTATAATGATTCTTCTTTATCAGTATCTACATAGTCAAAAGACCAAGTAGCATAAATAAAACAGTAAATGTGTTCTGCAGGGATCTGATCTGCTGTTATTTTTCATGAAAGTGTTAGTCATTCAGTTGTGTCAGATGCTCTGTGATCCCATGGATGGTAGCCCACCAGGCTCCATCCCATGGGATTCTCCAGGCAAGACTACTGAAGTGAACAGCCATTCCCTTTTCCAGGGGACCTTCCTAACCCAGGGATTGAACCCGGGTCTCCCGCATTGCAGGCAGATTCTTTACCATCTTTGCCACCAGGGAAGCCCCATTATTATGAGAACCTTCTTTAAGCATCAAGAGGGAATTGTTAAATACTGTTACTATTCACTGTATATATATTATATTAATATACTATTATTAATAGTAGGTAACAAATAATTCCCATCCTGATGCCTAAAGACAAAGGTTCCCAAGAGGTCTCATGCATTAATTGAAAGCCATTTATTGTGAATATTCCTCAGCCACTTGACTTGTTAGCTCAAGTGACCTGAATTTAATGATTCAAAAGTAAATGGTTTGTAATACCTAGAACATCAATTTGAGTCAAATTATATATGCAGCAGGATTTATACAGAAGGTAAGAAGATAATTTAGGTCAAAATGAACACACTGTGAATGTCTGAAAACTGGTCAACATTATCCTTTGAAACAGAGATACTTATTTCTGTTTTGAAATATTAACAAGTTAAAAGCTTTTTGGCGACGTTTCTTTTTTCATGTGATATCAATGGAGACGCTGTTAGAATTGAAAACTTTTTTTTGTTGGCAGTACTGGTACTGTGTGGTAAAGAATGAATTTTGAAATTTTATACGGAGCCATTGATAAAACAGAATCTTATAGAAAGACTCTAATTTTTGTATGTCAGATTAATAGAAAATACAGTATTTCTAGAAAATGCAGTATTTCTATAAGAGTTTGCTCAGCTCCTTATTATGAGTCCTTTATAAATTCCTTTTGATAAAAAGCATATTTTAGAATACATGTGTCACTTATCTGTGGATATGTATATAGCAAAAAAAAAAAAAAAATCACGTATTTGAGATCAGAGATCAGTCCTGGGTGTTCATTGGAAGGATGGACGCTGAGGCTGAAACTCCAGTACTTTGGCCACCTCATGCGAAGAGTTGATTCATTGGAAAAGACCCTGATTCTGGGAGGGATTGGGGGCAGGAGGAGAAGGGGACGACAGAGGATGAGATGGCTGGATGGCATCACTGACTCGATGGACATGGGTTTGGGTGAATTCTGGGAGTTGGTGATGGACAGGGAGGCCTGGTGTGCTGTGATTCATCAGGTCCAAAGAATTGGACACTACTGAGCGACTGAACTGAACTGAACTGAAGCCATGTGAGTCTCCAAAGGCACTTTGTTTTCTGTTGTTTACATATTTTGCATTTTGTAGCCACTGTGTAGAGTTGTTACACAGCTCTGGGAGACAGCAATCATTTACGTTTAAGGATAGTTTTCAAACAAATGGAAGTAAAAGGACTTGAAGAGGCAGATATCATTTCACTTTACCTGGAAGATCCCGTTTAGGTTAGACTTTTTAAATAAATATTCTCTTAATATACTAGTTGGATTCCTTTCATAGTATTTATATTCTTCTTAAGTGTTAGTCGCTCAGTCGTGTCTGACTCGTTGTGATCTCATGGACTGTAGCTTTCCAGGCTCCTCTGTCCATGGGATTTCCCAGGCCAGAATACTGGAGTGGGTTGCCAGTTCCTTCTCCAGGGGGTCTTCCCAACCCAGAGATTGAACCCAGGTCTCCCTCACTGCAGGCAGACTCTTTATCATCTGAGCCACCAGGAAAGTTTTTATATTCTTCTTAAGATGCATTAGTTTTTGAACTTGTGATTACTAATAAACTGAAAGCTTTGAAAAATATTTTCTTGTTTGCCTGCACATAACTGAAATTTTGGGCATATCAACTTGCTTATTAGAATAACACAAAAATATTGGCCACACTTGAGTCAGATTTAGTTGAAACTGGTAGGGCAGAGAAAGGAGGGTATCAGAGAAGCTAAATCCTGGGTCCTTTCCAAAGCCATCTTGTATGTACTTCCCTACAGGGAGTTCCACAGAGGGGAGCAAGCTGACTCTCATCAGTCACCAGCCAATCTTCACTCCTCGGAAGGAAGCAAAGATGCTTTTCACCACAACAAGCTGTGTGACCCAGCATACCCTGCCCCACTCTGTGCACTAGAAAGACTTCCTTCATTTAATGTATGGGTAACTCTGGCCAGTGGTTCCTGGCTCAGGTATTCCTGTGATAATGAAGCTTCCTTTTACTGGCAGCTAAAACTTTGCTTTTATTTTTTTAAGGGAAAGTCCCAGGTTTTACCGACTTGTATTCAAATTACCTGCCCAGGCAAGATCTTCTGTACATTTGTGTCTTCCCACAGTATATGGAAAGGAGATTTTTCAATCAGAAATAAACTGGCATTTTCCCACTAGCAGGACTTTTTTGTTCAGGAAAAGTTTTCTTTCAATTCAGTTCCAGCAACTCTGTGCTGTACTGGGCACTCACATTCTATTCAGGCCAAAGTGCTTTCTGGTGTAGAACACTGCAGCAGATGGTGACCTTTTCAGTCTGACAAACAACAATCTGGTACAGTCAGGACTTGTTTTACCTGAGGAGGACTAAGGAGTCCAGGTCTAATAGGAATCTCCTAAATTATTGGTTGAGACATATGTGTTTATCTTCTTTTCGCATTTCTCCTTGCCTGAGTTTAGGAATTAAGTCTATATCTTGGGGACTGCTCGAGTTAGTAAGAAGTAGGACTTTACAATCATTTTTATTTCTTTTTTTAATAATTCAAGATGCCCAAAGACTTTATCTTGATCAAAATACATAGTTCCATTATATGCCCATCGTTGTATGTGAGGTGGTATCTTTCATTAATATGGTTCAACAACGAATTTCTTCATTGCGATTTTATGGTAGGTAGTAGATTGCCAATGGCGGCCCACTCCAGTACTCTTGCCTGGAAAATCCCATGGACGGAGGAGCCTGGTGAGCTACAGTCCATGAGGTCGCGAAGAGTCGGACACGACTGAGCGACTTCACTTCCACTTTTCCCTTTCCTGCATTGGAGAAGGAAATGGCAATACGCTCCAGTATTCTTGCCTGGAGAATCCCAGGGACGGGAGCCTGGTGGGCTGCCGTCTATGGGGTCACAGAGTCGGACATGACGTGACTTCGCAGCAGCAGCAGTAGACTGGCTTGCAGTTGAGTTGTTGGTATCATACCTAACATATTTAGTGTGCCTTTTTCAGGTCAGCTCAACAAATTGTTGCTCTGTCTCAAGAAACAGTTTCCCATGGATCCAAATGACTGATCCAACAGTCACAGCATCAACAGATAACGCAGTCCTATGTAACACCTCAGATAGTTCAAGATAAATAGAAAAAAAAAGTTTTAATTATAATATTTGTTTTTCAAATGCCATTTTTGGACATAAATATTTATAACCATAGAACCTGAAAATTATGTGATGAACCCAGAAGGCTTAATGATCCCAAGGGAAAAAGTATTGTATAACCACATAGAATTTAGTACACTGGATATAGTTGAATGTATAATAGAGATTGTGAAGGTTACTTGAGAAACAGGTACCTCCTCTCTGCCTTCTGTTTTTTCCTGTTTGCATTTTCCCTTCAAACTAGCTGTGTGGGTGTGGAGGTGGTTGCCCTTGGAATACATATAAACTGCTTTCAATATGTCTTTACACAGGCAGGGGCTGTTAATCTTAGGCAATCCTAAATATCATTTGCTTTCTTTTTCTCAGTCCATAGCAAAAGACAAACAAAAAGCAAAAAAAAAAAAAAATCCTGGAGAGCCATATTCTGCCTTGGATATGATCTGCTGATCTGCTTGTTTTCCAGCCCCCAAACACTCTCTCCGAGATGCTTTCTTGACCTTCATGACTGATTAGTGAGTCACAGGTACAAAAATCTAAGAATAAACCACACTGGGA
Source organism: Neotragus pygmaeus (assembly GCA_006410875.1). NCBI lineage: Eukaryota > Metazoa > Chordata > Mammalia > Artiodactyla > Bovidae > Neotragus > Neotragus pygmaeus. The sequence continues at coordinate 1,425,614 of SJYV01051817.1, forward strand.
GAAGCCAGCCAAAGCTTCCTGCATAATTACCATTAAAAAAAAGCAATTGTTTTCATTTCTAGAAAATATTTCTTTAATTTCCTCCCTTATATTATGAGGTGATTGGGCAAATTAATCTGTAAATCTCTTTGGGAGCAAGCTTTCTAATTTTCTTTTAAGAACCTCTATTGTTACATAAGAATATCTCATTAAGCTTTGCCTTTCCTGGGGAACAAGAAGGCAGCAGGTGATAATGAAATAAAGATTTTTTAAGAGGTATGCTTTTTACCAATGATAATAAAAAAGGTGTTAAATACACTTTTAAATTAAGTATTTTCTTAAAATCAGGAGTTGAGCATCTGTTTGATTTCCTTCCTAAAGGCTTTTATGGCAATTTCTCCTCTATAAGGAGGCAACATGAATTGCATTGACATTATTAAGCCTGCTAAAGCATATTCCCAAATTCAGGACTTACCAGATAAGCTGACTAAAGAATAATTTCCCTTTTGATTAGAGTCAACTTTATAGCAACTTCTCACTTCTTTGAGTTTGAGTATCTTGTGTTTATCATTTTTATTCAAGACTCTAAAGTAGGATGCTTCTTTGTAGCCTTTGGGTAGAGATGTTATAAGCAAGATGAACAGTGAAATCAAATTTTTGTTGTATACTAAAAGCCTAGCCATATTTGAAAATGCTTCATCACCTGAAATAGTGTTCTTGGACAAAACACCATAATGGATGCTAAATTTGCATTCCTCTAATTTCTGATTTCTGATTTGTAATAAGTGAAACTTTCTTGTCTTTTACATTTAAACATAATTTCCTTATTGTATAAAATATCAAGAATTTTTGTAATATATTGCTAAAATGTTGATAGATTCTTAAGATTTTGAAGTTGGTAAACAGTCATGCATATGTATATTTTTAAATTATCTTCTAGGGTTATGCCCCCTTTACAACTCTTATAGTGTAACTCTTTTAAAGAAATCAGTTCAGAAAGGGTTATAACAGGTTGACAGTGATTTATACGAAAAGCATTTTCCCCTCAGCACTGTCATTTTACTTCTCATAAAGTCAGTGTTATAGGATGGTGTATCTTATGTGTATATTCAAAACTTGGTAAGTAGAGTTTAATAAATACACATAGTTGTTTATAATTTTAATGATACTATAAATGCATATTGAGGAAAGAACTTATACTTTTGTGATCAGTATTATTTTCTTTATAACGAATCAGACCACATGAATTTTCTATGAATTGTATTTTTAAAAAATGTGACATGGAACTTTCTTGGCCACATATATTAATCTACTTATGAATCTATTTAATTATAGTCTATTTGTAACAGTGAACTATATTTTTGTATCACAATTCTGTTATTAGTGGGCGTTTAGTCAATCTCCAAGAAAATTTTAAAAAATATAAAAATATAATGTATTATTCTTTGTACATGGACACTCTTAGGGAAGGATCCTTGAGTTTAGAATTACATGCATTTTAGAAATAAATAGGTATTTTGATATTGCATTTCAAAAATGTACCAGCATTGATGAGCATTTTCTCACTATTTGGTCAATTCTGAACATCAGCTATATCAAGTGTATTTATTTCCCTTTTCAATTTGTAGTATGATGGAAAAAACATAAATAATTATCATTTGATTTTACTTTCCAAATAACATATAAGATTAAATATTTTCATAGAGTTAATTCTGATGTACTATTTTGTGATATCTGTTCATAAATTTTCTCTTTATTTATCTTGTTATTTTCTTATAAATTCTGTCACATATAGGTTTTAAATATTTTCCCCAGTCTGTTACTTGTTTCTCAAAATTTGTTTACTATTATACAATCAAATGCATTAGTCTGTTCCTTTGATTCTTTTATTTTGCAGCTTGTTAAATGGATCTTTCTTATCCCAAAATTATCAGCATATTTTATTTTGTAATATTTTGAAAGTTTTATATTTTACATTTAGAATCTGAAATTTATGTTAAGTAACAAAAGGTAAATTTCTTTTAAAAATTTTTTCTAATCCATTTTTCTTGGAGAAGCTAAGTAGCTTGACACCAGTATTTTGGTCTATGATCCATATAAATCAATTCTGAATTTGCTGTGAAATAAGAGCTTTTTCCTGTTCATTTTTTCATGTGGCTATTCATTTTTTCCAGCACTGTTTATTGAAAATATTTTCCTTTTTCCACTGGCAACTGTGTCAGATAAAGGAGCAAAAGGAGGAGAACAAGAAGATGCCTGGGGAGACGTCCCTGGGTGCTAGACAATGGATGGATATGTTCTGTAGTGGTCACACAAATGTGCATACATAAAACAAAAAAAAATTGCAAAGAACTAATTGCACACATAAGTACCTGTAAAACTTGTGAAACATGAATCAAGTAAGTGGAATGTATCAATGTGACTCTTCTGGCTATGATATTATACTAAGAC